>ML739046.1:0-191138 GCA_009193565.1 Aspergillus coremiiformis | reverse complement strand
GACGTAATCCAAGTCATGTTTCAAAACAAATTACTTAGTCCCGTGCTGCGCAACATCCATGTTATGCATAGAGCATTTATTAAAATACGGAGTGCAGCGATTAAAGTTGCAATCGGCATGCCGAACAACCCCACAGAACCCACAGCCTCGGCCCGGCCAACTTTGAAAGTTCCAACGCAACGTGTTCACGCTAAACTCGCCCTCTCCCATCCAAACAACCTTTTCCCTCCCCGCATAACCCTCAATGCAACCATCATCCTAAGACTCCTTCACGCAACCCCTACAAGAAATCCCTAAAAAAAAAATAAAAATGCAAACCTCCGGCCTAACACACACCCCCCTAACAAAAGTCCTCCTAATCTACACCATCGCCTCATCCATCGCCCTCTCCATCCTCGACATCAAACACCTCGCCCCAATCCACATCTCCCCCCATTTCTGGGTCTACGGACAATTCTGGCGCGCCCTGATATGGCAAGCCGTCGGATTCACAAATTCAACAGAAACCCTCTTCGCAGCCCTGCTGGTCTACCATTTACGAGTCGTGGAACGCGCCTGGGGAACGAGGAAGTTGGCCGTATGTTTTCCTCTTTTCTTCTCTTCGTCATGTTCTTTTCTAAAGATCAGGACAATATCATGGGAAGGAAAGAACCGCTAAATATATCAATTAGACCTTCCTTCTAACAACATCCCCCTACACAACCCTCCTCCCCCCCCTCCTCCTAGCACTCCTCGTCCGTCCCCTGTCGCTCTCGAAATTGAATTACCTCCCGTCCGGCCCCACGCCTACCGTCTTCGCCCTGCTGGCCCAGTACCACCTCTCCATCCCGCATACCTTCCGCTACCGCATCGCCACGTCGAGTTCGAAACCCGCTGATACGGCTGCGGCGGCGTCGTCGTCGTCGTCGTCGTCGCTGACGCTGCTTTTCTCGGATAAGTCGACGACGTACCTGGTTGCGGGGCAGTTGGCGCTGTCGCAGTTTCCGGGGATGGTGTTGCCGGCGGCGGTTGGGTGGTTTGTTGGGTTGGCGTGGCGGATGGAGGTTTTGCCGGGGGTGGGTGTGAGGTGGAGGGTGCCGGCGTGGGTGGTTGGGGAGAAGGAGCGGAGGAGGGTTGGTGGTGCTGGGGGGACGGAGGAGAGGTTTGAGGATTTGAGGAGGAGGTTGGCTGGGGAGGCTGCTGCTGTGGCGGCTGAGGCGAGTGGTTCTTCTGCTGCTCGGTTGGGTTCGGGGGTTGGGTTGAGGCAGGGGAGGAGGGCGTGAGTGGTTGGTTTTCAATTAGTGAATGGTTGATGGATTGAGGTTGAAACTAGTCGGGGTGTTTCAATTTCATTCTATCTATTTCCTCTATGTACAAGGCTTTTGCTTTCTTTTTTGGGGAGGTTATCGTCCACTCCGGCTCCGTCGCATATTATCCTTGCATTCGTTGCAATACCATTTAACTGCGCCGGTTAGCAATGCTGATTAGTGAGACGGTTTAAGCATGTCAGCCACTCACCATTCTTCCCTGGTGGTTTCGTCAATCCCACACAAGATAAATGGAACCATTCACGGGGACAGGCGTCGTTGTCGCATGCTACCATCTCGCCGAAACTGATCTCGTTGCAGTAGCAGTATCGGGGTTCTCCTTCTTCGTCTTCGTCGTCGCCTTCGTGGTAGGATTCTTCCTCTTCTGATACAGCTCTCGGCGGCACCACTGGCACACTGCCGTTCTTCTTGTGGGACCGTTTAGCCGGTGCAGTGTCTGTACTCCGCGTTGGGCGCACCCGCTGCGCTGGCTCCGAAAACGGAGCCAACACGGGAGTCGAAGTCTTGGAAGATCTGCCCTTGGGTGCTGGGTTCGACGCGGGAGGAGCTGGTGTTTCCCCGGGCTCGATCGATTCGGCCGGCTTTCCATCCGTGTCTTCTCGTTTTGTGCTGACCGGTGCTGACACCTTTGATGCGGCTGCTTCTGTAGTCTCGGCTTCCACTTCTCGATGCGTATCCGGGTTCGCTATTGCGATTGTCTCCATCTTAGGTGTTTCCTTGGGGGTTGTTCTAGTTTCGGTGGTTTTATCTGCATAGCCAAATATTAGTATACGAGGATTGAAGGTGTTGACGTCAGATGACAAAGTGGGGAGACTGGAGAAACATACTATTGGTAGCCACTCGATTTGACGCCGAAGATGATGGCCTTTGGCGGCCATTTGTTGATTGCGTAGAGTTCTGTTGAGCGCGAGAAGACTGCGGTCGGGTCACCGCATTAGGCCCAGGACTCGCTGCACTCCCAGGCACAGTAGCTGCTCCAACAAGAGGGGACGGTGCTAAAACGGGAGAGTTTGCGGCCGATGCAGCGGTGTTGTTCCTAACAGTGATCTAGTTAGTCCATCGGAAACGGGAAACATCAAACTGACATAACAAGGCGCATACCTCTTTCGTGCCCCCGCCGCATTCGCGTTAGGTGCTCGAGACCTCTTCTTGGTCGCATCGGGGGCATCCTTGGATCCAGCACGGCCAGAAGCATCAGCGCCACTCGCCGATCGTTCCATCGCAGTCGCAGTATCCACAGTTGGTGGCCGTTCGACTTTGCGTCGCTTTGTCGGGCCTGATGTCCCAGGCTGACCATGACCGACTGCAGAGGCATCGTTTGTAGCAGCGCCTCGCACCTTGTTGGATTGTGCCTTCCGGGCGCCAGTACGAGCATCGTCAAAGTCAGAATCAGCGTGCGTCCGGCGCTGCTTACGTGCCAAAACAGCTTCGCGCCTCGCTTCACTCCGAGAAGCAGCTTCCGCTTCATGCAGAGCGTGGGCTATATCCTTATTAGATGCAGCTTCCCGGCGAGGACGCTCGTTGGTGGCGGTCTTAACAGCATTCCGGTTCGAATATGCCCAATGTGTAAGGCTACCTAAGCGTGCTTCCTCACTGATCTCGCCTGCGATGAAGGGGAAAACGTGATCGAGCCGTAGGAGCTGGCGGTCTAGTTCGTCGTTCGCATTGGAAATGACGTGATTTTTCTCGTCTGCGGTCATCATCAGGTCTTGGAGGGTCTGCCGCACTCTGCCGAGCAGATAACGTCGGCCGGTATGCTCTTGCGGTCCAGGGGCTTGCGAGGTACCCTGTATGTTCGGCAAGAAGCTTAGTATACAGATTCTGAGTGCATCTCTTGCCTGTGAAAACTCTTGTGGCTTACTGTAGCTAGACGATCTTCTTGTGCTACTCCAGTATCGTCCATCGCTTGATCCAAAGGGGGATCTGCTTGCAACTCCGAAGAAGCTCTGAGTAGCTGCTGGAGGTTATCCTCGAGCGCCCAGGCTTTCGCATCAACCTCTTTCAATAAGGAATTGTGACGGCGAAACTCTCGCGGGAGGGCCGTAATGGCGTCGGTAAAATGCGCGAGAGCCGGGTAGAAACCGTGGGCCACTGGCGGAGTAGTCGTCGTATCAGCCATTGAGGTATGACCGTATGCAAATGAGGACCGTCCAAGAGTCTTGGAAGTTCTTGATGGATTTGTCCGGGTCTGGCGCACCGACTGCCGGGAGTTGACAGCCGAAGATGAGACGGCGGAAGACATTATCACAGCGGTAGAAGGGACACAGTTCCAAAGATGAAGATACAGATGCAGATCAATCGGGAAAGAGTAGATAATCACTGAGAAAAACCCGCCGGTAACCCGATCGTTGGGACATGGACAAGATGAGGGACGAAGCGACGAATCCAATCCAAGTGCGGAGAACCCGTGAGTCCGTATCAGGTGATTGGTGCCTGGTGAAGAACCTCAGGCACTCAAGACGTGGCTGACTCATCCTACCCGAGGCTCTGACGTCATACAAGCCTGGACGGCCTCCGAGATAAATCCGACCCTACGCCGTACGCTGCCGCCGAATCCTTTTATGCAGACCGGAAAAATCACAAGAAAATAAATAAATAAATTGCATATCAAATATTTAGTTTACATGCACACACCAAAAGACACTTGCTAGGTATAAATAGGCCGGACTATGTAACGTGGCCAGAAACCAGAAATCTAAGGTTGCTACACAAGGCACGACTTGTCCAATAAGTGTCGCACGATGTTGTTCAACAAAGGAAATCATACAGGAGATTGAAGGGAGTGGTCGCTGCCTCATTTCTCTGAAGACAAGGTACCTAGTACAGGCTACCATATCCCTTGCTCTAAATTAACCATGGCGTTACTCGCCCTTCAACCGATCTTGATGGACAGAGAAGGCCTCCTCGAGGAACTCCTGTTCTTCCTTGAGATGCACACTCTTGAGACCGGTGGCCACGGAGGCACTCGGAGAGCGACCGGCATAGAGAACGTGGCGACGGTTGTGGTGTTCAGTCTGGTTCAACAGCGTCTCGATACGAGGCTGGGTGTAGCTCCAGGCACCCGCATTGAGAGGCTCTTCCTGGGCCCAAACAATATTACGGGCGTTAGGGTAGCTGTCGAGGTTCTCCTGAAGCTGTGCCCAAGGGAAGGGATGGAGCTGCTCGATACGAGTAATGGCAGTGTTGCGGATGCCATTGGTCTCGCGGTGCTTCAGTAGAGAAGCGTAGACTTGTCCAGAGCACAGAATAACACGTTCGATCTTCTCGGGCTCATCAATCGAGGAGCCATGAGCGGAGTCAGGGATGATCCACTGGAAGTGAGATTCACCATTGAAGTCCTCAATGTCAGAGCGGGCAATGGGATGACGGAGGAGAGCCTTCGAGAAGAAAATCACAAGAGCTGCAGATGCGAGTCAGTGTTGTCCATGTACAAAGAAAGAAAAAAAAAGGGGGGGAAAGAACATACGCTTGCGGAACTGGCGGTGGATCTGGCGGCGCAGGATGTGGAACAAGTTGGCAGGGGTGGTCATGCACGCAATCTGCATGTTGCAGTCTTGGTGCTGGCGGTCAAGCTTGTCCTGGCAGGGGAAGATGCGAGGCTCTTCGTTACAGAGCTGCAACCACCGTTCCATTCTTCCGGACGAGTGCTCTGGACCTTGGCCATCGTAACCGTGAGGCAGAGAAACGACAAGACCGGAGCGCTGCAGCCACTTAGACTCTCCCGAGGCAATGAACTGGTCAATGATGCACTGAGCGTTGTTGGCAAAGTCACCAAATTGCGCTTCCCACATCACGAGGGCGTTAGGCGAGGTCAAGGAGTACCCGTATTCAAATCCAAGACTAGCAGATAAGTTAGTTTCGTATCCAATGAAGACAGCAAGTGAAGGGAACATACGCTCCGAACTCACTCAGAGAGGAGTTAGAGATAACGAAGCTGCCCTGCTTATCGGAGATGTGCTGTAGTGGCGTATAAGTGTTCTCGTTCTCCTGGTCATGTAAGACGGCATGGCGCTGGGAGAAGGTACCACGCTCAACATCCTGGCCGGAAACACGAACATGGTATCCCTCCGAAACGAGGGAGCCGAAGGCAAGAGCCTCAGCGGTGGCCCAGTCAATGTTCTTGCCCTCATCCACAACCTTCTTGCGGTTGGACAAGATACGCTTGAGGTTGCGGTGCAGAGTAAAACCATCCGGTCCACCGCTGATCTTGTCCGCAACGTGCTTCAGAAGAGGATCCTCGACACCAGTGGGGAGATGAGGTAGAACCTCGGTGGCAAGTTCCTTAGGAGACTTGAATCCGTTCCACGCGGAGGTCAGCCACTCCTTGCCAGTAGGCTGATAGTCCTTGCTACGGTCAAAGCTGTCGTTAAGCATGCCCCAGACCCACTTCTTGTGCTCATCGATGTCCTCCTTAGTGAAGGTGCCCTCGGCGATCAGCTTCTCGACGTACTTATCAAGCTGGTTCTTCTGGGCAGCAATCCGCTTATACATCAAGGGCTGGGTGAAGGAGGGCTGGTCGGTTTCGTTGTGGCCCTGCTTACGGTAGCAGACAATATCAATGACGACATCACGCTTGAACTCCGCACGCCAGTCGGCAGCAACCTGGCAGACATGATTGACGGCTTCAACATCGTCGCCGTTCACATGGAAGACAGGTGCATCGATCGATTTCGCGATGTCTGAGCAGTAGGGAGTAGAGCGGGAATAACGAGGATCGGTGGTGAACCCAATCTGGTTGTTCACGATGATGTGAATAGTTCCGCCAGTGGAATAAGCAGGAAGGGAGTGGAAGCCCATAGTCTCGTAAACGACTCCCTGGCCAGCAAAGGCCGCATCACCGTGCAGCAGAACGCCCATGGCAGTGTCAAATTCCTTCTCATCCTTGTTGTAGTGCTGAATAGAGCGAGTCTTTCCAAGCACGACGGGGTCCTCGGCTTCCAAGTGGGATGGATTGGCAACGAGAGACAGCTGGACACGCTTACCGGAGGGAGTGGGGCGCTCGAAATTCATGCCCAGATGGTACTTGACATCGCCAGAGCCCTCATCGGAAGGCTCGGCGGAGCCAGAGAACTCGCTGAAAATGGATTCATTTGGCTTACGGACGACGTTGGAGAGGACATTGAGACGGCCACGGTGGGGCATACCGATGATAATGTCCTTGATACCATAGTCAACACTGCGGTCAATCAAAGCTTTCATTCCAGGGACGAGCGATTCACAGCCCTCGAGGCCGAAACGCTTGTCATTAGGAAATTTGGTGGCAAGGAAAGATTCAAAGCTGTGACTCCAGATGAGACGGTCGAGGATGCGGCGTTTGTCATCAACAGAGTACTTGTAAGGCTCGGGGATCTCGAAGCGGTCACGGATCCAGTCGCACGGCTTGCGGTCCGGGATATGGATGTACTCCACGCCGTAAGAGCCGCAGTAGATTTTCTCGCAGGTGGCAATGATTTCACGCAAGGACATCTTCTTGCGACTCTCGGTGGCAAAACGCGGCAAGATACCGGGGCCGAGAGTAAACTCCTCATCCAGATCGCGCTCGGTGAAGCCATAGTGATCAAGTTCGAGCTCCTTAGGCTTGCTGTAGCCGAAGGTCTCAGCCTCACCACGGATACCCAGAGGATCGATCTTGGCCTTATGGTGACCGCGTGCTTGATAGGCGCGAACGAGTAGCTGAACCTTCAGATGATTCGTAACGTCGGTGCCTGCAGCCATCGCCAAACCAGCGCCCGGCATTTCTTGGGGAACACCGCCGGTCGGAGTAGGGACAAGCGTCGGGGGAGGCTGAAAGGCCTGTGAGACAGGCATATTTCCATCCTCCATGTTCTTGAAGTAGGCCTGCCACGAGATGTGGACGCTCGACGGGTCTTTCTTCCACGCCAAGTACATCTCGTCGATATAGTTTGCTGTGTTGCCCGAAAGGAAGGAGTCATAAGGATCCTACGAGACCACACGCGATTCGCGCCAGGCGGGTCAGTCTATTCCACTTGGTAATACGTTAACCATAAGACACAGTGGTGCTTACCACGCCCTTATCCGTATCCTCCGCAGAGAGAGCATAGCCTCTCCTGCCGTTGGACATTCGGTCAACAACGGCGAGAGGCCGTCTCGTTGTCAAGCCAAATTTTGAGTTCTGGCCGGAAGAGGTATTTCTGGCAGTAGAGGCAAGAGAGATAGACCTCCTGCTGGCTGAGCCGGCAGCACCACGCAGCATACCGCTGCCGGTGGCCTTGATGGCTGTGATACGAAGCATTGCGGGATTATTATTTTTTTTTCTTGGTTTCCAGGGTCAACAATAACAAAGAACTACAGCGAAAGAGGAGTCTGAAGCGCTTCTATTATGAAGGCGTAAAGCTGAGAAGATGCAGGGATGCAGATGAAATCTAGAAATCTAGTAAGTTCGTTAACATATTTTTGTCGACCTGTCGTTGCAGAGCTGCCGAGAATTTCAGACGGACCAAAGGAAGAGACTCACAATCTGTCACAGAGAAAACAGGTGTCGACTAGAATTGCCGTAGCACCTGCACAAAAACGGGACTCATCAGAGAGCGCACGCACTCTCGACAGAAGAACAAAAAGAGGGGGGGGGAGAGGAGAGTTAGGTTACAAAAGAACCTCGTTGTCGGGGGACAGGAGAGAAGAGAGTGAGAGAGAGAGAGAGGGAGAGAGAGCGAGGGTTTGCCGAGATCTACGGCTATGACGGGCCCCGTCGGGCTTGTACTTTGCAGGTGCCACGTGGCTGAGTCAGCCACACCCGGTCGGCCAACTGGCAACAACAAAGTGACTGAAGTCTCATGATGGCGAATAAAACAGACAAGAGAAGGACTGATAGCAGGGAATCTGAAACTCCTAGTAGTGTGGCACCGAATTCATTACTAGTAACTACTATCTAGGTGGTATTGCAGATCACTTCAAGCTGATAGATGCACAAGAAAATCACTGTGAAGAACTGGACACGGGGAGTAAACAACACCTGGAAATTGGTCGTCTTCTCATAAAAAGTCTACACATTCTCGCTTTGGGTCAAAAGAGGAATTACGTAATTCAAAATGGAGAGGGCGCTATATATCATAGTATATATCATCGCAACGACATGGCGATTGTGTATAACCGTCGCCCTGGCGTTCTACCTGGTTTGCTGTAATTCATTCACCCGCACTACTGTTGTGTGGCTGGGCCAGGGTATGGGACGATCCGTACTTGTGCATTGGAGAGTCAGTGGCGCTTGTACCGGCAAAGGCATCCGGAGGAGCATTATAGACTGTCGGGCTCACGTCGGAAAGGCCAGTGAAGCTCCCACGGTTCGATGAAAGATGCGGATATGGAGGTGGACTTCCGCTACTGCTTCGGAGGCTTCCATTACTCCCGCCCCAGGCGCCACGCCGGAGTTTCATCAACGCGCTCAAAGTCATTTCGTCCTCGATACTCCCCAAGTCCACCAGCTGGGCTAGCCCAGGGCTCGACCGTGGATTGGAGTGTGCCGCTCCGTGAGCGGCTAATGAGATGACCGAATTTCGTGTACTCCATTCGCTCCGCTCAGTGATGGGCGTTAAGCTGGGTTCCCTAAATTTACCACGACTGCTAAAGCTGCGAGTAAGGCCTTCAATCCCACGCGGTCCAAAATATCCGCCATTGGTAAGCGGTGAGGCACAGTTTCCGTGTGCCTGCGCATAAAATCCAAATTCCTGGCCGTAGAAGCCTTCATCGTCGTTCTCTAATGCTTCCGCATTGGCGGCGGCGATAATGGGATCATCATACAGAGCAGCATCATTGTCATCGTAATCAAAATCCTCAAACACTGAGTCGAACCCCACGACATCGGCCTGTTGGCTCAAGCGGCTGTCGTCCGACACTAGCCCTGGATGAGAATCTACGGTCTGTGTAACGCTTTCTTCATCCAAAGACTGTTCGCTGACGCTGACGCTGTGTCCAAATCTGCCATTAGCCGAGTCATTGGCTGCCTTAGCCAGAGCGTTGTGCAATGCCTCAAGATTGTGTTCCGACAACACGCCACTGTATGACTTCGCTGGTGCCATATTGGGCAATATTTCCTCATTATGGCCGTACCTCCTCGGAGCCACCGCTCGATGGTCACTTGCCATGCTTGGGACATGTTTCAGGCTCCTATTGTGTCCTGGTAGTCCATCATAGTCCTTCAGAACATCTCCAATGCCAGACTTTTGGTTCTCCTGCTGACCCGAGGGGGGTCTTTGAGCGACCGGCTTTCGATCATACAGATGGCTTGTCTCGTCGTCAAAAATTGATTCGTCAAACTTCTCGCCTTCGATCTTAGCACTGAGGTCACCAAATTCTCCATCATCGAAGTACAAGTCGTCATCATCCTCATCAAGAAGTAGCTGTGAGGTAGCGGATTGCGTGTTAGCGGACATTTGTGGGACCCCGGACGAAGAAGCCACCTGTGTCTGCAAAAACTCATTGGCAGCAGATTCTGGGGTGGGCCTGTTGCCTGAATATGTAGGTTCGGAATTACACGTATAGGATCCCCCACTTCTCTCGGGCTCAGGAGCGAGGTCTTGGCCGCCTGGGATGGTTGAGAAAGAAATCACGCTGAGGGCGTTAGGACTACTCGGGGTGGCAGTGACCGGAGACAAGCCAGTGGAAAGCCACGATTTGTTCAGGATATGCCCCGGGCCGGAAAAGTCATTGAACTCATAATCTTCATCTGCGTCAACATTGACGCCGGGAATCTTTTCTTCAAAATCATCCATGCCGTCTATAAGATCGTTATCGAAATCATCATCTGCGTCGCTTAATTCACCTTCCAGTTGGGCTTTAGCCCTTCGCGCAGCTTCCTTCTCTTTATGTTTTTCTTCTAACAGCTTCTCCTGCGTCGAAGACTCCACCCCAACCATGTCAAAGCTGAATCGAGACGCGTTACTCTTAAGATGCTTTGGTAGGCCGAAGGGCTGATGCGGTACTATCTCAACGGTATCTGCGTCTAGCGGCGTGCCGCTGTTCGCCGGTCCAGGCTCTGGGGCTCTAATAAGCGCATTGCTATCATGGCCATAGGATTCTCTATCGTGGTCTGGAAGGCTCAAGGGTAGATTCCTGGCAAAGACAGGAACAGACTGCGAATCTGTATCATGATGGGGCGGATTAGTTAACAAGGACGACTGGAGATAGGCCTTGTTCTCAACCTGTAGTGCTTTTTGGTCATCCTCGAAATGCTCTCTAAAAACGGGCGAGTATTCACTATGTCTCTTCCTCTGATCATTTACAGCGGCTGTTAAGTCGTTAGTGTAATTCTGTGTTCCATTTGCTGTATGAGATGATTCATGCGAACTATTTCGGTGAGTCACGCCACGTTGAAGAACAGATGCTGCGGACAGGTACCGACGAGGTCGAGGGGCAGAGAAATCATGCACGATGTTTCCGCGGATTCTGGGGTCATAGTCGTCCGGTATGGCGGGAATTACGTTACGGGCCCTGATGTTCGCATCCTCTGTCCGGATGCCTGCTATCTGGGAAGAGCGTCTCCTGGCCAGGAGAGACATGGGATTCAAGAGATGCAGCATCGTCTTTCCAGATTTGTGGTGGACAGGTTCAGCAGAAGCATCCCGATCCCCTTGCCGGCGGCCAATTATACCTTCATATTTGTAATCCCTTCGCGACGCGATTGTCTTCTCGGTGGCGAATTCATCGGGGGCCGCCTTGAAACGGGAATGACTTGATTGCGCCATCTCGGGGGTCGATGAGCGTTTTAAATGACGATCCGAGGATTGTGCATAAGGGTTCAACAGTCCTTTTCCCAGCGAGAGCCGGAAGGTCGAGTTCGGCTTAGAATTGTCACCGTCGAGATGGTCCGGCCGCGAACCAGCAAAGGACGGCTGCGAGGCATTGGATTTCGGTGTGAGAGATAAGTCTCTTTCCCGTTCTTCGGGGCTGGAATGAGGGCGAACATCTTTATCGGCGGAGGAGGAGGGTACCGCGAGATTAGCAGCAGAGGACGACGGCGCGTTGGCCGTCGTAGTAGAAACAGCGACATTGCCTTTACTCACGTCAAAATCCGGCGGATAATCGCCCGACAGCGGTGTGCCTGATACATCCGAGCAAAGAGTATTAGTGGGCAGTGCCGTTGAATTCAAAATGACTGGGAGCTGAGCAACATTGCTGGTGCCGTTGGCTTTCGCAGACGACCTGACGGGGGAAGCACTTGACCGACGATGATCGCGGCGCCAGTATGAGAAAACGGTTGAGGGTGGCATGATAGTCGATAAAAGAGGTTTGCGAATGAAACTCCACAGTGCTTCTAGAAGAGCGCACGCTCCGTTTAGAATCCACCAAATGCTTCCATGACGCTTTGTGATTCTGTTCAGTCGCACGCGCTCTCTGCGGAGAAAATTACCATCGGCATAAATCCCAAGTGCGTGGGGCAAATTAAACTGGAATGTTTCACCCGGAGGCCAGGGCGGCGCAATTTAACATGTAGTCCAGGCTTCAGGTTGGAGATGGGAAGAAATGAGATTTGATGAATCGTACTAGATCGTGTAGATTGAAGGATCCGATAAGAATAGGAGGTGGAAGGTTCAATCAATAATGAAGTATTCCAGTTGGGACAGTTAAAGGGGGGGGTTTTTCCAGCAAAAGAAAAGGTTCGTTTAAGGGGACGGCAAACAAGGGAAACTTCAAAGGTTCCTCTTTTTCCGAACGCGGAATGTACGGAGTATGTAAATTGACTTGCCCCAAGATCTCCCTTTCACTACAAAAAAATGGCCCAATAAAGTGGTGGGAGCTCAAATGCAAAGGAAAAGCAAATAGAGGAGAGAGAAGAAAAAAAGAAAAGAAAAGAACAGAAAAGGGGGAAAGAGAGATTTCTCAGGGGAACCGGAAATGATCTCGTTCGAAATTGGTCTGAATTGGCAGGTACGAAAAGCAATGGAACTTTGGCTTACCTTGGGAAAGCTTGTCAGACCTCAACCGTAAGATGCTGCGAGTACTATAAATACATGCAAATGCAAAGCGCTCGCTAATCTACAAGAAAAACTGCTTATGACCCATACTTCACCCTTCCAACCATCATCAATAACAACACTATTCTTCTTCAACCCAACACGGAAAATTAAGACGTAGTACGGAGTAAGTAAAAGAGAAAGGGGGGAAAAAAAGAAAAAAGAAAAAAGAAAAAAAAGAAAAAAAAGAAACGCAAGAGAGGGAAAGAACAATCCCTTATACGATACTCTGCCTCCAGCGGTCAATCATCTCACGTTGTCCAGTCTCAGCGACAGGTCGGACGACCTTTGGATGGTAGCTAGTCGGTGCAACATAGCTCAAATGATTCATACCCAGGAGGCCATCACTGTAGAACGTATTTGGACGACCTGTTCCAAATCCAAGAGAACCAGCCCTCGCAGGCTCTTGGTACTGAGGATATCTCGATGGGACCGGTTGTCCGAGAGGAGCCGAAACCGGGAGAGACATTTGGGGGTCATGAGGTGGCTGATAGCTGGAAGTACGGTGAAGTGCGCCGCCCTCCTTGGAAGTCGGTCGTCTATCAGTGGCCGGTCGCCGGGCATGAAGAAGATCCGCCATACTCCTTCGGTATCTAGGCACCTTCAAAGTGGAATTCCGTGACTCTGCTTCCTTCTGCAGCCGTGCTCGGCGTTGGCCCAGTGTCTCCTCTTCCTGCCCCTTCTCGGCTCCTTTGTCTTTGTCACTTCCATTCATGTGGTCTATCTCCGCAAGTATCTCGTTGGCAAATTCACTTTCTATCGCAGGGTTCTCGCCATCTTTAGCCTTCAATCGCTTCAAGCGTTCAGCTAGAGTCTCCCCCTCATCGCCACTGTCACCCGGAGCGGGTTCTTGCGTAGGTGGCGCGTACGTGGTAGTCGAACGGTTGTCAGGGCTGCGTGGTGGTGGAGGTGCTTCACCTCGCAATCTCGCCCGGCGCCTGCTCAAGGGCTCACTTTCTTCTAGCTCACGCCTCTCCATAAGACCCAATGGCCTGTCCTCTGTGGCGGTAGCCTTCTCGGGATACAGCATTCCGAGGGGTACATCATCATCGCCCTCATCTTCTTGCTTGTTCCCATCTGGATTTTCCCAGGCAAGGGTAACAGGCCGATGTCGTCTATGTTCACTTTGTTTCTGGGCAACAGCATCAAGCTGAAGAAGAGTCGAATGCAGCCCTACAGAAGTGGGAACAGCCCGCTGTCGTTGGCGCAGCTCGTGCTTTCTCATTGCTAGTTCAGCTAATAGGGTAGACGGAGGCCCTGTGAAGGGAATCTCTGGTTCGTTACTTTCTTCCTTGTCGTCTTTCTGAGAATCATGCTCCGCTGCGGGTTCATCATGGTCGCCGTCACGTAACGACGTGTCTTCGTGCAGGTTCGCGGCATCGGCTTCTGTTTGGTTGTACAAACGATGTGATGCGAATGACCCTGCTCTAGCGTCCGAGTCAGACGAGAGGTGATCAGCTCTGAGAGTACTCCGCGAGCTGCGGTTCTTCTGCGCAGCTAAATCTTTCGAGACCGTGTGTTTGGTATACACTTCTGACCCGACAGGGCCAGCATACGGATGGTCTGTGAAGGCAGTAACTGGCGCACTGGTTGAGGCATCAAGAATACTGTCAAGTGTCGCTACCGCAGAAGCCTGTTTAACGTCTACATTAAGTGATATAGCAGGCTGTTCAAAGAAGACACTCGCGCGAAGTTGTGGGGGTAGGTCCGCCGGCTTCTTCTCGCGGCTGTGATCGGTTGCATCGCCCAGACCCTGACCAGACAGCCAAGGGGCCGACTTTCGGTTATCGGCGGGGACTGAACCAAGTAACTGGGTACGACGCTTTTCTCGTGCGGAGGCAGGCTTCTGAGACAGTCGGGGCGGTAGATTGAGCCTCATGGGCACCGGAGCGGGATAATAAACCATATTCTCCCCAGTCTTTGGCTCCTTGTATGACTCCGATCCACTCGCAAGCGGCGGCCTCGTCAAGGACATCTGTCGCCCAAGCTCTTGGCCTCTCTCGTGGGGAACATAATGCACGCCATCAAAGTCGGTGAACAAAAATCTGGCCTGTTGGAATGTATCTCCCGATGCAGCCGAGGATGGCCGTTGGATATCATCGGGGATATGGCTATACTGGTTATGAAAGGTAAATTCGGGTTCTGGGAGAAGAGGGGGTAACGAAGGAGGGAGAGCAGAGTCGTTAGAAACCCGGATCCTCGACGGGGCGTATCTGCCCTCGGGCATATGTTCAGAAACTTGAGCTAATCGAGGTGCGGACATATTTGAGCCCTGGCTGGATGGTACCGGTCCCTTCATAGGGTTGCTGTCACGTACTGAATTGGAGACTGAACTGACTGAGCGCCTCTTCTGCTCACGATCCATCTTGCGAATTTCACTCCCGATATCTGCCGAGCTTGAGCTGAGTTGTTCGGCACTCCTTTCCAGTCTCTCTACATTATTCAGGTAGGCACCTTGTAATGATTGAAGATCTGGGGTGGGATGGCTAAGAGGAACAGAATGATCTGTGATCGGGGATCGCAGGGGAGGTTCAGGGGAGCCGGTGTGGACAAGTCTAGTGTCTAGCGCAACACGACGGAAACTATTTGACCTCCGGTCTGTCGGAGGATCGGCGATATCGTAGTCATCTTCTTCAATCATGTCGTAGCTTGTGGAGGTCATCGACCGGATCAACGAACCTAACCGGCCAATGCTAGAGTCTTCTGCACCCTTGGCTGGCTGCAAATAATTCCCTCCTCCAATATGATCGACATCTAACGGGAGTTGTTGGAAGGTCGATTTGTGTGGCGGTGGAGTCCGGGAGGCATCGGAATCAGTCGCGTTGGAGGCCACTTCGAAGTCAGCTTGAGAAACGGCGTTGTACGCCATTATGAAATGGAGTCGAGGATAACAGGACACGGTTAATGGCCATCAAGGGAAAAGCGCTTGTCGTGTGATCCCCGAAAAAAAAAAAAGAAAAAAAAAAAAAAAAAAAGAGGGGAAGGAAGGGCAGATTGCCAGCAATCAGGGCTTCCGAATCCTTGGGGAAGGAGAGTTAAGGTGGGCCTTTCATGCGATACAAGGATTCAGGCGTAACTTGTAAAGTGGGAGACACTATAAGGTAGATGTTAGGGGTGTGGGAAGGAAAGGAAAGGAAATTTTTCAGAGGGAAAAAGAGAGCGAGAGAGCGAGAGAGCGAGAGAGAGAAAAGAAGATAAATAATAATCAAATCAAAACGAAACGAAATAAAAGTTGGAAAAAGAGAGAACTTGAAAAGGAAGAAAAAGGATAGTTGAGGTAGGATGACGGATACAGATTAAGTGATTGCTCAAAACAGGGCATGAAATCGTTTGGATCTCATACAATACCATACTAGACTAGTAGTTCGGTGTTGTTGACAGTACCTATTTTTGTGTATGGTAACCCAGAAGTGGATTCCATGGATGTATCCACCCCAACTATGTTCCTTGGTACTAGATACAGTCGGGTACATAGACTACTATCTACATATGTACATACAAGGGTAAAACTACGGAGTTGGTAGTAGTAGTTGGGCATTCCAGAGCTGCGGGCTCTTGTACTGGCATTTCCTTTTTCCTTTTTGTTTATTTTCTTTTTTTTTTTTCAATTTAAGGTGAGCTAAATTTGGATCACTGGGGAGGGGAAACAAACTAAATTATCCACCATCTTTTATACTACCAGTACTATTTATCAATTAGTAACCCTAATCAGTTACATTTTAAATTTTTCTAGCGTCAAGGGGATTGATAAGAAGTTGTAGAGTATCTACGGAGTACGGAGTACTATCTGCAACTATTATAGGTACATAAATACTTACTCCTCGATACCCTAAAACCAGGCACACATCCACACCTTCCATGAGGCTGTCATTTTTGCAGGTACAGTACAGAGGACTCTGTACATTTGCAGTAATTACAGAAACAGTCACGCGGATAGAAAATGATACATCATATATCACGTTCTGTAAATGGCAATTTACTCACCGAGTGGACATCCAGTATTGATCATAATTCTTGAATCGATGATAGGCTCCCAATCCATGAGGACTATGCCTATTAATTGCCTCAGAGTCCTGCAGGACATTTAGCAGGATGTTCCAATTGGAACAATAATATAAGTTCGGGTTCAATCGTTTCAGATTGTAAAGTATCCAATGATTAGAGCCTGACATCAAACAACATTTTATATGGAAGTGAACTCCATATATACAGAGTACTGTCACTATGACTAGGCTACCTAGTAGTGGCGTGCCACTAGTGATGAGTGTTCTACCTCCTAATATCTACTCCGTACTATTATCCAAAATCCTCTGGTGGCTTTTAGCATGGATAATACAATACTAAAGAGTCTGCAGATTTTATGTAGAAGAAAAAACAAGGGGAAAAAAAGGGAGGAAGGATGTAATCGACCAGGGGATTACCTACAAGGAGAAGTAGATCCTTACTGATACTTATTATATGTACTCCGTACATGATGGTTATAACCTATCGGCAGGGGTTGTTCCGGTTGTTTTCTACTCCGTACTTTCCAGCCATTGAATGTTCACAGTCTTTATTCAAACTACTACCTACCTTCGTTGTTTTTATTCTAGGGAATTCTCAATTCCGTAGTACATTGGAGCGATAGAAGATATGTAGCAGTACTTGAAGAATTCAAACTTCCTAAGCTCAACCCAGATCAAGGATACTTCATCCTTACCAACCCTCTTTTTGACCTACTATCTAAAAGCCAGGTCTTCTGGAGCACATCTTTGGCCAGCCCTTCACGATCTTTGCTATTAACACCCGGCTAGATCTGCAAGGTGACGCCTGTATAAACACAAATAGAGTTGCAGCCACGGAGCGCTCTAAGTTCAATGCATTCATACCTTCAATGGGTTGTCTAACATCTCTATTGATCATTGGAGCACGGGATTTTATATCGAATGCGCTGCACACCCTTCAACCATGGGCTACCAGATGATGGTTCCAACATAGACGTTAGCCTTTGTGCGATCTTTACATATATCGGTTTATGCTATTCCTCGCCTGGTCTTCTATAAAGGGTCTCTTGGCCAAGGCCGGTATACAGGTATTTAGCAGTTTCTAGAACAAATCGAAGAATTTGCTTTTCTATACGTATAAGAACAGAGCGCAGTTTCACTCCCTAGGGGATCATTATCGCAACCTATATCCATAATATAAGGCTAGTTATCCACCATAGGATACGACCTAGTAATATATGGATTCTGTTATATGTATGTTTCCTCTAGCCAGATCCCAAATCCTACGAAATCATTACGGACAGAAGACTTACCAGGTCATGGATAAGGGTCGTCGTGGACAAATTTGGGAAGAGTTCTATTCAAGAGCAAAGTCGGTCAAAACCAGTGGAGAAATGCGCAGGTACTGTACATAGTACTTACCAGAGTTTATATACTAACTACTGCATAATTGACTATTAATGCATGCAGCGAGATACGTCTTGAGATCGATAGTTCAACTTGTCTACATTGCACATGCATCTTCGTATTATTAGATCCGTGTCTATAGAGATCGAGATCGACTTTGCATACCAGATCCACTCTTTGGGCCTGAGCTCTCTGCAGCCCACATGGTACTATATAACAGTAGTCTGGTGATACGTACCTCAGGGGCTACTGAGGCTCGGAAAATAAATACTAAGTAGTAGCTACTAACTAGCGTGTGGTGTACAGAGTACGGAGTAGTATTCGATGATGTGCATTTTAGTTGTTGTTGAATACAAGCCTCATCCTATTAACAGTAGACAATTATTTCTATCATAAATGGATATCATGTCATTGACCGTCCTCGATTCCACATGCTCTTCACTCTTTACTAGTAGTACTTCCCTCGCCTCTAGGCTCGGGGGCAAACAAGCCATGCTTGTATAGAAAAATAGTGACAAACTATAGATATATGTAAATTTAGGTAGATTACGCAAAACCTGAGCGCGTATGAGTCATACCTACTTACCATAGGAATCAAATAAATAATGATAAAACACACCAGTGGTTTCCTGGATCCTGCAAGGGGGAATGTATTCCAATCCATCCATCCATCATGATGGACGGGACGATGCTTTAGGTTGCTTATGTTAAATTACCAACTTTCAGGGGTACACGTGACAGCGTGAAATGCGGGACGCGCCTCAGAGCAAAAGGCGACTTCAGCACGTGAGGCATCTTATGAAATTGTAACTAGAAACAATAGACCATAGTCTGTTGCACAATTTAACTATCTCGAAATGTCTTACTATGATATTGACTCTATTCTAACGGATGGCCAGGTATGTCACTTGGCAATCTTCTCGTATCAGCCGGACATGCTTCTAATCCTTTACGGTGATAGAAATTGCCTTGCACATTTGAACTCGAGGTACCAGGACTCGGCATCTTAGAGGGCAATCCAGGCGACAAAGTAAGCTTACGATGTGCTGCACTATCGACAAGGATGATCGCAGATTGACAACGTCAGATCAACGCCGGCACTCGGATTGACCTCCCACTATGGCTAGGTGAAATGCTCTCTATCGGGTGAGATTCTGAGTATCAATCTCCAACTAAACAGAGACTCTGACTTGGTAAAGAGCCCGATTGGGCACTTCTCGCTTGGTCACCCTGGATATTCCCTCTGCATTGTCAGAACGAGTGATGAACGCCTTGAAAGCAGATCCTCGGACCGTCGATTTGCGGGCATTAGCACCACATTTTTATAGCATGAGTGAACGAGTTCTGGAGCTTTTCGAGGAAGAAGAGATGGTCGATGTTCTAAGTAATGTCCGTTGACTCTTGGTGTCCTCGAGATGTTTGGACTAACCGCTTTTGTAGACATTTAAGAAGCGCGCTGCAGCAATTGCCGATCATGCCCACAACCCCAAGGGTGCTCTTGGAGACGGTGTCGAGTTCCTCCGGGGCCTGGATGAGACAGAGCGGCAGTGTACGTGGGGAAATAGCTCTGCCCTTCCAAATGGTCTGACATGTTTCTAATTTGCTTTGTGTGTAGTGTTCCGTGTGGCTCATGACAGTGCTAAAGAGACGCGCATATGGGCTGGGGAAGCTAAAAAGAAGTAACTCAAGCGGGGAAGTATGAAGATTTAAAATTGAACGGACTGAGCTGTGCTCGTCATACAGGTTATGTCTATTATGCTACTTACTACCTGAGCGACCAGCATATTCTGTTTAGGGTTTGCTGGATTGGCAGCGTTATGAGTAGTCGCCCGCACACGAAGAACAATTTGCTCTTGTGCTTCTAGCAACATGATTACGATTAAAGTAAGCGTACAGATTACCCGACATATTTGTATACATCGCCCAATCAGTATTAGAAAGACAATATGGACTTCTACCGTTCAGTCTAAACCCGAACTCTATGGGTATCCAATGTAAATTCGTAGTTGTATGTATGTATGTACATACATACATACGTACATCCCTACTACTAGGTACGCATGTACTAAGCGATCTATTCCAGGGTACAGTCTGATATTTGGGTATCCTGCGGCAAAACTCCAGACTATGAAAGTTTAACCTTGTATGCCGCAGATTGATCTGGTGATATTCCGAGTCGTCGTTGGATGATGCAGATCATGATATTGGGAGTAGAATTATTGATGCTTTTGGCGGTGTACCCTGGGTTGAGAAGCGGACATCGTGGGCTGATCCCTTTGTGGGGCTTTGTTTACATACCAACTTAGTAGTGTCCAGGTTGAATTGTTGAAAAAAATTTTATTTTATTTTATTTTATTTTATTTCATTTTCAAGTTGAAATGATTTAATTTTTTTTTTTTTCCCGAGGTATGTATGTACATACATACATGGGGAATCCAATATCTGTGTTAAGCCGAGGGCTGGCGGTTCTTCTTACGGGAATCTAACCTTTATTCGTTCATTTGAATCTCGGTTCTAAACTCAATACGATTCAACTGAAAGGTAGCCCTGAAGGAGGACTACGTAGTACTCCGTACTACCTAGGTACCTAGTAGTACATCCATACTCAAGTAGTACTAGCCTGTAACTGAAGTAGATGGAGTCTCTAATGCTCATTGGTGAGAGATGAAACACCCGAGGGGAAATGCCTTTCCGATTGGCCTTTTCGTTAGAATTAATCCCTTAAGTACGCCGGGTAAGACTGTGGTAAGTACCACAATAAGGTAAGAGTAGTCAAGGACGATCAAACCCTTTAGTGGTTTTAGTGCTTGTCTGTGTCGTGAATCTATCATGTCAAAGACTCAACACTCAACCATAATCTGGTCGGTCGGATGAATGATGATTGAATGATGGTTACATTCCACTATCAAATGTCACCTTGATGTCTGATCATCATTGGAATTTCTTTCATTTGAATACCTTATACAGTCTTTCATTGTCCCATGGTAACCAGACATTCCCCTCAAAACTTAAAGAAACATAAATAAAATAAAATAAAAATTGTTAAAAATGTGGAGGTCTTTGGCATAGGTAAAGAAGTCTAACTAGAAATAGATAGACTTGTAATAGATGGTGCAGGTGTAGTTGTGGGGATTTACTACTACTAACTACTACTTCTACTACTCCCCTTTCTTGGCTGAGTCGTCACAGTCTTTCTCACTCTGTCACATTTTGTTCTTTTCACTTCTCCCCCTCTCCCTCTCCCCTCACGTCAAGAAGTTACGTACTTTTCTTGCAACCTTTCCTTATACGTTGTTTTCTTCTCGGTATATGTGCGGTGACCCTGTCAATTCCCTGCAGTTCCTTGCGATCCGCTGCCATCGGTTCTCGACGTACATCTCATTCTCCAATCTCCTCGCATCGCCGCTCACCCAATAGCGAGAGTGACCATTACGCTTTTTCTGACTCGACCTGCCGATTAAATCTCCGGCTCTAATGAAACGTCTGCATTAGGGGGACACGGTTCGACCGTTCTACTGCACTCTAAGTCGTGTGGTGCGTCTTGTCAATTATGCGCATTTGGTAGCCAACTAGGGATTCTCGAACCAACATGGATAAAACGCCCCAAAGGCGAAGCACCGCCTCAGTACACTCAACTACCCCTTCGTCATTGCGACATTGTTTATATCCTTCCCCGGTTACGACTTTCCCGACGGGTAACAACCGTACATCTCCGAGATACAGTCCGAAGCTGAAGGGTTGGTCTACCAGCCTCCCCTCCCCTGACTGATTCAAGGGATACCGGACTACACAACCGTATACTAACTCATCGCTTGTTTCTCAAAGATAATCCCGACTCGTCTCCCAAACCGGCCGCACTCACACGGGTCAAGAGAAGGATCCGGATGGATACCCCGTCGCAAAAGAGTAATGGTATGACTGGTGTTTACCGTACGATGCTCCGATGATATTAATTCGTCTACAGAAATGTCCTGGCCGAATGAGCCGTCGACCATGACCGGGTCTCCCAAGCCGAGTTCGCAACATTCTAGGTCAAGTATGTGTGTCATTACGATTTGTTTTGGGATGGTTGGACCACTGGATGGACTGTGATATTTTATACCAAGGCGGGATACTAACGTTCTCGGCTAAATTAGGAACCCCTGAATCAGGAACGATATCCCTCGTAAACCCTTCATCCTCTCTACTGCAAGACCTGTTGAAGGAGCAACGTGCGACGCGGGGTCCTCGGGGAACTGCATCAGACGACATGGAGGATCATGGACCTCGCACGCCTCGTACTCCGGGCCGTTCCCGCTCCAATTCTCACAATCAATCCCAGGAAGAGCCGAGTTCCGAAAGGCAGCGGAAGATCAACAGTGCTCTGGCTGCGGGCCTGAAGCAACCCCGCGAGATGGGGATGAGAGAAATGGATCAGGTCAGTAGTAGTATGGTAATTTACGTCACCGGCCCTGCAGTATCTAATAGTATGGTAGTATATCTCAAAGATCAACAAGCAGAATTTTGACCTGAAACTTGAGATTTTTCACCGGGTTCAGCAAACGGCAGTTTTGGAAAAGAAGTTAGAACGGATGCTGGAAATGGAAGAAGAACTTCAGCGAATGCAAGAATTGGAGGATGAGCTACAGGAGTTGCGGGATGCCGAGGAAGACAACCAAAGGCTACGGGAATCTAACGAGCAATTACGGCAAGAAATTGATAAACGAGACCAGGCAGTCACAGAGGCGGTGGAATTGATCTGTCAGCTCGAAGCGAGAGTGGAGGAGTTGGAAGCAGCCGGGGAGCATTCTAGACCTTCTACTGCTCGGCCTCCTACGCGTGATGGCCCAGGCCCTGATGTCGCAACGGCCAAGCCTTCTGCCCCTGTTGATATTCCCGAGCGGACATCTTCGAAACGATGCACGATGTTTGCTGACCAGCATCGTCGAAGATCTTCGGGCACACGCCACCTAAAGAGAGCGCCGTCATTCCTCCATGATGAGGATCAAAACACAGCGGCCCTACGCAGTGTCTACGCCCCTGCTGACGATCAGTCCCGCTCTGAAATGAGCATACTAACGAATTCCGAGAGCTTTCATTCTATGAATGAAACCGTAGAACCCGATTCCCCTAGGCTCAGTGCACTTAGTGAATGCAGTGAACTCCATATCGGTGACATTACAGGATCGTACAATGGATTCGATGAACTTGAGATACCTGTCCGCAAGGGGGAGTCGACAGCGGACAGCTCGGTATTCTCATCAATAACAAGAGAAGACCGGGAAAGGGATCGGTTACGGTTTAGTTCATGGACCCAGCCCCAGCCAGACACCATTTCTGAGGACACTCCGACAAGGAACAATCGGCCCACGTTGGATGTCTTCAGAGACACTGATAAGCCTAGCTTTGGGAGTGTTTCATGTGCTCATAGCTCTAGCCACAAGACGCAGATTGATAGTGTTTTTGGAAGTACCAGACTGCCCCCTACACCTGACACAATGACTACGGCTCATGCGTTCGGCACGAATGGATCGAATGCCAGCGCTGCAGAAAAAAGCCACCTAGATCATATTCTGGCCCTCAGACATGGACTTCGCCGCCCTCGCTCTGCAGACGATCTCACAGCTAGGCGAAGTTCTGGCAATAGCAGGCTGACCGACGGTACCGATACCAATATCAGTGAGGTCATGCATCCGCCACTCAGTATCGATGAAGGAGACGAGGCACCTGCTATATTCCCTTTGGACAGCATATCGTCCAGGGCCGGCTATCTGCAAAACCACAGTGCTCTCCATCGGTCAAATTTTGGCTACTACGGAACCGGCGTCCTGTTCAACGAAAATGACCTCCAAAACGTTCTCTCCAAGATAGACAATAACTACTACCCATCAACGCGCGCTGAGGCTGAAGAGTTCTCGGAGGATACGCCGTCTTCATCCCCGCCCCTAACCCCTCAGGATTGGGTGGAAGCAGCGAAATCCGGTAGCCATCCTGGGAAGAGTCGTGCCATCGCAGCTATTGGTCCTGTTCCTGCCAAGTCTCGACTTGCCAGTGCAAGGGCTCCAAGCCAATCCTCCTTCCTTGGGCGTCGGCATAGCATCGACTCGACCGTGCCGGACCTCCCGGATATACCCACGCTCGATCTAGATTCATTGCAGCCTGTTCGCCAGCCCGAGCCAGATCCGGAACCACGACGAAAACTCAGCTTTCGGCCTCCCTTTTTTGGGCGTTCAACAGTAACCCGCCGTCTCCAACCATCACCCATCCCGGATGGCATGAATGTAAATGATGTAGCACCTGCTCCAGTCATCCCAAAGGTCAGACAAGGGGGATCTTCGAAGCCGCCTAGTATAGACCAAAACGATAATAAGCCCAGTTCACTTGACAATGGCCATCCACCTTCTCCTACATACGCTGATGCAAAGGGCGACGACATGCACAAAACCATTCCTCACTCGCTTACGGACTCCAACATGCTATCACATAGTACCGCGAGCCGATCGACCTCACCCCACGGCAAAGGACACAAAAGACGGAGTTCACTTGGTATTTTCGGCTGGATGAAAGGAGCCGGCGCCTTTGGCTCATCCAATAAGAAACCCGACATCGATTCCTCCACGATGTCCACACAGTCCAGTGCGTCGGTCAAAGACAGGTCATCCTCGCGTTTAGTCCATGAGTTCCCGGTGGCAAACCCTGAGACCAGGGAGGCTCATCTAGCGTCCATGAAAATTGCCGTTGAAGACTTCGCGTCTAGTACGAAAGGTCCCTCTTGGTCTGCCGAGGAAGAGTCCGGACGACGTCCCAGATACCTAGACCGTCGTCGTCGAGTCTAGTCGAACCTCAACAGCGCACATATGAGAAAATAGCAAGAAAAAGAAAAGAAAATAGAGTGGCAACACCAATCCGCTCACCCACCTGCGTCCTATTCTTGTTTCTTTGTTTCAATGCGTCACGATACCCTACGAGTTATAGCCTAACAGATGGCATGAACTGTACTAGTATTTGCAATGAATTCGTGTCCGAGAAGTTAGGAGTCATTTTCTGGATTTCTTTTGTTGTTTTGGTATCATGTTGGCACAGGATACCGTTGCCAATCCTTCTACTTGGTGTCTTATCATTTGTTTTCTTATTTTTTTTTTTATCTCACTCTAGTCGCTCATTTCTATTTTCCTTGGGTTTCATTTTTCCTATGATTGTCTGCATTCACGACCGATATTTACTACCTCGCGATGACTGATGTTGAATCATGTTTGCATCTTTGGGGGCTTCATTCATTTGCATGATTTTCTAGAGGCGTTTGTCCATCTACTCGATCCGAGAAACTGGCCTAATGTTATTTATGAATTAATGTATGACTTTTCAAACGTACAACTAACATCCAATCCAATCTATATAACACCACGCTGTCTGTTGAATCGATATAACCCCCAATCCGAACTCCCCCCATTTTCCACCATCTATAACGCCCACAACCAATAAATAATATTAGTACCAATTATTTCCCGCCTCACCCAACTTCTTCCCCTTGGGATTCATCGAAATAATCCGCTGTCCAGGTAAAGTATCATCCGTGAAAGCCGACTCAAACGTCCCCGAAATACTCCTCTTCCCCATCATCGTAAACGAATCATATCCCTCGCCCGCCTCATCCCCATTGATCGCCGCCCACTCCTTCGACAACCGCGACGATCGCCCATCGCCCAAATCACTCCACCTGGTCACCACAATCGCCTGCCGGAACATGTTGGTATTCGCGTTATTCCGGTCTTCGGTCAGTTTGACCTCGACCAGATACTCGGAAGGGCATTCGGGGCAGCGACGCATGGGGCGACACTTGCCGCAGAGCGAGGTAAGGGCGTTCGGGTTGTGGGCTCGACCGTGGTATATGTCTTTTGCGCGGTGTTCGAGACCCTGCAGGCCGCCTGTGTCACGGGGGGAAGGGATGTGGCTGAGGGCGCATTTGCAGACGTTCATGAGTTCGCCGTCGCGCCAGTGCGCGCAGGCGGAGAAATACGGCCAGTAATCGTCGCGCGAGTAGAGGAGCATCCGTTGTTGGCTGACGCTGAGGCCCGGGTCTGCGAAACAGGTGCTCACGACTCGCATGAGCAGGTGGCCCTGGTGGATGTGGTACCGGGTTTGGTGGGACCAGCCGTCCCGGCGCCAGCGACGGGAGAGGGAGTCGGGAGAGATGCCGTATTGGGGTCCGAAACGGTAGGCGCGCATGACGAGCTGGTAGAAGGTGAAGTAGAGGACTCGGCCGTGCGTGATGCGATGACGGGGTGCAGGGCGGGCGCTGTTGCGTGCATTGGGGCATACGAAGAGTGGGTTGACCACGTCTGCGGGTTGGAGTTTTTCGCGGCCTTCTTGGATGCGGCGGTGGTATTTGCCGCAGGGGAAGCAGAGGAGATGGTGAGGAAGTAGTTTGTCTTGGGAAATGAGGAAGTCCCCTTTGTAGTTGTGGTTCTCTGGGAGGTTTAATGTTTTCCAAGGCTCGGGGCCCAGACGGGTGAACAGTGTCTTGCTGGAGAAGGCGAGACTGGCTCTTTCGGCGGGATTGAGATACTCAGCTACCTTGGCCCAAAGGTTCCATGTTATACTGGCGATCATGGGCTCACCGGGGGGCCGATTGTCGACTTCAGTTAGCTGCGCGTTGGGGTCGGAAGGGTCAAGGTCTCCGACGCCGATTGCATGCAGCATCGCGGTGTGATCGCGGGTCTCGCCCAGCTGTGTATCTTTTTGTAGATTCTCCTCCCGATATTTGAGCCGATGGGCTTGCAATGGGGCAAGTGACGGCATCTCCGGAATGTCGTTTTTGCTTTGTAGACCCTCCCTTAGATTCGGCGTCGATGCGCTGAAGCCCTTCCGGAGGACCTGACGGGATTTCTTAGGTCGGAGGGCGCTGGCGAAAAACGCCCGGAAGCCACCCCGTCTTTCTCCCGGACTTTCTGCGGACATTGGAAGGGAATTGGAAGATTCAATGCGAACCGAAAGAGGGACTTAAAGATGTTTGAGAGGAGTTGCGGAAATGGCGGAACGACGGAGACTCCCGGAATTCCCCACATGTGACTTTATTCCACTCAGCCACGGTGGCTGGTGTTGCTTTACCCAAAATACATACATAAGGCGTTATCCAATTCCACTACGGAGTAGTAGGGCTACAAGTACAGCCTGACCAGACATTTCATACTTTCTCACTGGGCACAACTGGAAAAGAAAGGGCGAAGAAAAACAAAACAAAAAGACACGCTCATCAAGCGGCGTAAGGAAACACGAATACTTTTCCATGTTTATGAGAAGCGTTTCTCCACGGCCTTCCAGTTGATGACCTCCCAGATGGCCTTGAAGTACTCGGCCTTGCGGTTCTGGTATTGGAGGCTAATGTGATATTAGTTGTTGCTCTGTGGAGAACCCATAAAAAAAAAAGAAGAAGAGAACTTACTAGTACGCGTGCTCCCAAGCATCGATACCGAGAAGAGGCTGGAACTGGCCAATGACAGGGTCCTGGTTCTGGCTGGGGTTAGTAACCTACATTTTCAGTCGCTCATAGAGAGAAACTTACAGCATAGGTCTTGAGGCTAATGCTTCCGGTCTGCTTGTCCTTCACGAGCCAAGCCCATCCGCTTCCTTGAATACCAGCCAGAGCGGTGTTCATCTTGTTCTGGAACTCGGTCAAGCTGCCAAAGCTGTTTTCGATAGCCTTGGCCAAAGCTCCAGATGGGGGCTCACCACCGCCCTGGTTCTTGGGGGCAAGGTTCTCCCAGAAAAGAGTGTGGTTGACGTGGCCACCACCGTGGAAGTTGATCAGGGGCTTGAGATTAATCTGGGCCGTAATGTCCTCCTTGGCCACGGCTTCCTGGAGCTGTTCGACGGCGGTGTTGTAGCTGTTGACATAGGTCTGGTGGTGGTTCTTGTGGTGAAGCTCCATGATCTTGCCGGAGATATGGGGCTCCAAAGCGCCATAGTCATCTGGTATTCAGTTAGTGAACGATTGCATTACTTGATTCCGAGGCGCAACGATCGAACATCGCCGCACAACAGCGGAACAGACTATTCAATGGCGCCGAAAAACAGCCGATATGGAGATCAAATGAAAAACTACACAATAGACAAATAGATTGACCAGGTCAGGGGACGGGGAGGGTCATACAAGACAGATCCGGAAGAGTGGCCTTGCCACGGGCAAAAGTCAAGCCTGCGACACCGGCACCTTTGGGAGTAGCCGAAGCTCCGGCGCGAAGAGCGGCACGAGTAGTGGTACGGATAAGAGAGGCAGCCATGGTTAGTATGATTTTGTAGATATAGACCTATGTGAGAGGAGAGTGGTGAAGGACGAGGAAGAAGAAGAAGAAGAAGAAGAAGAGAGAAGGAGATTCAATTAATGCAAACAACGTCATTGCTGTCGACCCTCGGACTTGAATTTTTCCCGCGCCGAATTTAGTTAATTAATTATTTATCGATAACTAAGGCACCTTTCTCACATCGTTAGGATCTCAACGTCTCAACGGACAGTCTCCTTCATGGCTGTGACTGTCTCTCTACCTGTTCTCGAAGACATCTAACGACTCCGCACATACCGCTCCTGATATTTGAGATTGACCATGGATTCACCCCCGGCTTCACCATCCACCGGTCAAAAGCGTAAAGTCGTTGACATGAGCTCCGATGAAGAGGATTCCCGCCCCATGATGGGCTTTCGCGGATTTGCCAGAGCATCGTCGCGCTCAGAGTCGCCTCCTTCCTTTGGTGGCTTAGGAAGCGCCCGTCGCAACCCTTGGAACAACAACACACAGTCCGCTACAGCCAGAGGCGGCGCCAACAATGCCGGCAAAGGAACGATGGGAGGAAACTCCTTCGCCACACGCATGATGGCTAAGATGGGTTACGTGGAAGGTCAAGGCCTCGGTTCGAGTGGTCAAGGTATAGTCAACCCGATCGAAGCTCAGGCCCGGCCACAAGGTGCTGGCTTGGGAGTCGTTCGAGAAAAGACAAAGCAAGCTCGAGAGGAGGAAAAAAGAGCAGCAGCCTTACGAGGCGACGTGGTAGAAGATAGCTCGGATGAAGAACGAAAGAGACGGCAGAAGAAGAAGGAAGCGCGCCAACGGGAAAGTCGGAGCGGTACTGGTACGCCAGTACGACGCGCGAAGCCTCAATTTCGTACAGCCCGCGAGATGGAGGAGGATATGGCTGGTCTTGAGGTTCCAAACGTCTTGAAGTCACTGGTAGATGCCACCGGGAAGGAACAGAGGGTGTTGACCTCCACGGCCGGCTTGATGACCCCAGCGGAATTCGTCAAACCGGGTGAAGGTGAAGCGTTAAAGATTGCACAACGAGCGCGCCATGATCTGGAGGCTTTTGCAGATGAGTGGAAAGGGTTGACAGAAAGGAAGAAGTTTATCGAATTGGAGGAGGCTCACATTGTGGAACAGATGGATACACAACAACTCCGAGTTGACCAGCTGACGGACCTGGTCACAGCCATCGGAGGTCTGGAAATTTCCCAAGAAGACAGTACCCGGGGACGTTTTGATGAAGTTACGGACAAGTTGGAATCCCTGGAAATCAAATATCGGAATGAAATCGATGAATATCGTCTCCCCGAGACAGCTGTTGCAGCCATACATCCTCTGTTCCGCCAAGCGATGGAGGAATGGGAGCCTCTTAAAGATCCCACGTTCCTCGTGTCAAATCTCCGTCGCCTTCAGCCCCTTCTATCTCGAAAGAAAGACGTTGAAAATGCACAGCGACAATCTACATCGGCTTATGAGAGTATGATATACACTTTGTGGCTACCTCGTGTGCGTTCAGCACTCCTCAACGATTGGGATGTTTATGACCCGAAACAAGCCACATCTCTAGTTGTTGCGTGGAAGGAGATTTCACCCCCTTTTGTTTTGGCGAACGTCCTTGATCAGCTTGTGGTGCCGAAGCTCACTGAGGCTCTAAAACAATGGAAGCCCAGGAGCAGCAGCAGACGCCACACTTCCTCGCGTCATAGTTCCCGCTTCCCATGGTGGCTATTCACATGGCTACAGTATCTTGATGAACGACACACGAACCCACGGCACCCTACAGGCCTTCTTTCAGATGCAAAGAGGAAATTTCGCGTTGTCCTGGATACGTGGGACCTCGGGAAAGGACTGGTCGATGGCATTCAGCTGTGGCAAGATGCATTGGGCTCGGAGTTTGACATATGCCTACGAAATCATCTCTTACCCCGATTGGGTCGTCATCTTCGTGAAAATTTCGAAGTGAACCCACAAGACCAAGATCTCACAGCACTGGAGGACATCTTTAAATGGAAAGACTTCTTTAAGCCTAACGTGATCGGCCTACTTCTGGTTGCCGAAGTCTTCCCAAAGTGGCACAATATTCTATATATCTGGCTCACAAATGACCCGAACTACGAGGAGGTTGGTGAGTGGTTCTCCTGGTGGCGAACTCAAATCCCCGAGGATATCAACGAGTTGGCCATTATCGACGACGAGTGGAAGAAAGGTCTGCAGACCATGGAACTTGCATCGCGCTTGGGTGATCGCGCTGCTGCCGAGCTCCCGCCCCCATTATCCAACACCGCGGAGCAGGCTCCCGAGGGAAAGCGTCCTGCACCGGCGGAAACACCATCCACCAAAGCCTCGCGGAAGCCCAAGCTCGTGGAAGAGATCGCTTTCAAGGAGATTCTCGAGAACTGGTGCGCAGACCAAGGACTCATCATGCTCCCCTTGCGAGAAGCTCATCCGCAGAACGGTCAACCTCTCTTCCGAATCACAGCCAGCGCTACCGGAAAGGGCGGCGTCGTGGCATTTGTCCAGGGAGACGTCGTCTGGGTGCAGAACAAGAAAGCGAAGGATATTTGGGAGCCAATGGGGCTGGAAGACCAGCTTGTAAAGCGTGCAGAGAGCAGATGATATCCGTGACACTGGTTTTGTTAGCACCGTCTACCGTTATGGCTCCGTTTTCACGATACCTTTTTATTAGATATCCACTTTTCATGATACTTTGATATACATATAATTATAGAACAGGTTTATTCAACACACTATCAGGCAGTCAGGGGAGGTATCTAGTACCATGTGGGTTAAAAACAGAAAATGGTTCAATGGGCTGCTGGCATACGGAGTAGTTGCGGTGGCCTTCGTTTTCAAGGCGTGTTGAACAACCATTTCCTCTATCCCTATGATACATTTAGTTGAGACCCTTTTCAACAATTAATCCGATGTGGTGTAATGGCTAACATCGCTGTCTCTCACACAGCAGCTCGGGGTTCGATTCCCCGCATCGGAATCACTTTTTGTACTTTTATTTACTGTACGGAGTAGTAGTGCATATACTCCGTACACCCTGCGACTACTCCGTACTACTATTTGGGATTTATTGGATTCTTGTTAATTGTGGATGTCTTGTTGTATCATCCTTTCAAGATATATCATACATAGCAGACAACAATGGTCATGCAGCTGATGACTCATAAACCCACAAGTATCTATCTATTAGTACCTGGCATGCAAATTCATTTGAGTGTGATCACTGGCACATCTAGATGAAGAAAATAAATCGGCTAGAAGGGTTCAAAACCCAACCAACTCTGATTCTATTATCTATTATGTACACCATAGAAAACATGTCGACAAGAATGGACAGAAGGAAATTACTAATGGTTCACTCACTCCCTTGCACCCAGGGGAAATACATTAACTGCTGCGATTACCCATCAAGCATCAAACCATCTTGTGGCTCCTTTTTAGCCTCATCGATAAAGTAAACCCCATCGTTTAGCGTAACGTCGTTATAAAGACATAAGCCGAGCTCTCCTAGCCCCTGTTGTTGTACTTCTCGTTGAATGCGTTTACAGCTAGGACAGTAAGTGTTAGGGATGCCCGGAAAGCCAGATCTCATAACGATGTAGTTATCACGTACCAATAGCTATCTGGCGGTACAGCCAGTTCCGTGAACTCTCATCCTGCACGGGGATAAATGGACCATTGGCGCCACCTTTGAGCGTAATACTCATGCCAGTACGCTCCTTGGAGATGGTTTGGATGTCGGTCAATCGGATATCCCATTCAGTTTGGAGCTTCTTGGTGCGCAAAAGCATTATCCGGTCGTATGTCAACATGACCAGCATGTCCCTGCCGGGAAGCTCCAGGTGTGCAATGTAATCCTCGGTGAAGTATTTACCATCGTCCGCAGTTTTAAGCCAGAATTGGCCCAGGGCTTCACGCTGTGAATATGGTCGCACAATGCCATCTGTTGCAATGAAGCGCGTGAGACGGACACGGTCGAGGCCTTCTGCATCAAATACAGTAGTAGTGTTTCGTACACCTTCAGCAAGATCTGTAAAATCGTCAGCAGCTGAGCTATTTGAACAACATAATTGCACATACTTGAGGCAAGATCAAAGGCGCCTATGGCCGGCTTCGTAGCAAGACCCAAGACACCCTTTCCAACACCCTTAAAGAATCCTTGAATACCCTCCTTTTCCGCCCCCTGGAGTGGATGACGTGCGAGTCCTCCAATACCGCTCGCTAAGCTGGTTGCGAATGCATTCCCGCCAGCCGTGATACCATACAGCGCATGTTTCGGTCGGTTCCGTGATTTAGACATTCGTCGCTTGTCCTGGAATTCTTTGTCCAAGGTGGCAGCAGCAAGACCTTTAGACATGCTTCCGGTAAGTTTGGCCATGCTATCCGAAAATCCGAAGACGGACTTCTTAACGAAACTTGTAGCTCCTTTGGCAATACCATAGCCAAGCTCTTGAGGTCTATCGGTCATAACCAGTCCCTGGTATGGCTCGTAGAAGATTGCAGCAACGCCAGAGCTGACATTGTTGAACAAGCCAACGGGATTTCCGAGGAAATCAGCAGATCCAAGAACGACATGCACTTGCCGGAGGAATTCCTGGGTGTAGTGTCTCTGGATGTTGCTGGCAAGAACCCCCAGTGACACACGGGCATTCTCCAGCATTAACGCGTTAAGTCGAACAGGCGCATCGTTGATGTTACCCATCGACATAGTCATGACATTAACAAAGAACATCAAAGGATTCGACGGTTGCATAGTGTCCTCAGCATTCACGTGCTCCGTTCGCATGAAAGATATGTCAAGCTGCATGGGCTGCAGATGAAGAAGCTCGAAGTACACATCCTGTCCAGCACCTTCATTTTGTGGTTCTGGTATCTTTAAGTCTTCCTCGCAAAGCTTCCCTTCTTGCTCCTCAGACCACGAGGCACCGGGAACTTTTACAAAGTCCAGCATCGCGAAGACAAAGTCCTCGTCAAGCTCTAGCGTCATTTGTTGCAGAAGCAGTGTGGCATATTTGATGTAAAGGACACCGTAGGAATCATCTTTCACGCGTGTAACCATGGCGTGGAAAATCGGGTGTGCTTCCATTTCCTTTCCGGTTTTTGGAACGACGCTGGGATATAACAAGATGGGGAAAATACCCCCATAAAGCTGGTTGTCAATTTGTATCCACTTGATAGTGGTGCTGAGCGTTTGATAAACCCTGGATTCCCTAAACTTAATATCAATCTCGCGGAAGGTCAGGTACAACAGCTCCCTCATGTTCTGATTGATCAAGGAGATGCCGATCCCACCAAGGCGAAGCTGGGCTTTAAAGTTGACGTCCGAATCCAACTCCTTGACCTCAAATCCGGTGCTCAGACTGCTCTGAGAGGCTTGTCCTCTTTGTTGCCTATACATACTCTTTGATGCTTTGAAGTTGGATAGGACTAGAGTCTGGGTGGGACCGTCGGCCACAATATTGATATCAATAATCTTTTGGTGCTCACCGTATTGCGTTGGCGGTATTCTCATTGGTATTAGGTTACCAATCTCGGCAAGCTTGATATGTCTTTCTTTGCCATTGCATGTCAGCACGAGGGTCTTGTTTTTCGTAGCAGGATAATCCCAGGCGTATGGCATGATACTCCGAGGTGGGAGGCGATAGCGGATCGGTCGCCAGCCATTTGTTCTGTCATCCTCGTAATCTTCCACGTTTGGATTCTGGGGGAGGGTTGGGTTAGTATAAGCTCTATATTCTTAAATTATCCCGCTACTTACGGCTTGATAAAATATGAACTCCATATCACTCTCGTTCCGCATGGAGTATGGCCAGTTTCGCGTTTCGAGATTGAAATGCAAGAAGAGAGTTGCATTTTCCATGACAATGTCCACTTTGATGAGTTTCTGGCGTTGATTTGCCTTAGCGAGCTTGACATGCACCGTTCCAATGTCTGCAATGTTGAAAGGTGAAGACCACTGATTGTTGACACCCGGGAAGCACAGACAAAGTTGTTTCTCTGCCACCTGGCGCAAGAAATGCAGAGGTACGAGATCGCCACTCTTGATGTTAAGAACATTGGAAGAACCCGGTTCTCTAACCAGAATGTCCTCGTTAAGCTTGTTATTCAAAACGAAACGGGGCGCAATAGTGACAACTTTGGTCATCTTGTATTTGCCTTCGCCCTCAGCAACAGTCACGCCTGAATGGAACTCAGATCTACCCTGTTGATCTGGAAGGACCACTTCGAATGTGCTCCCAATCGCCTCGAAACTTTGCGGCTTGCTCCACGCGGAATCGCCTATCCTTAGTAGCGATCGGTTCTTCTGATCCTCGCTCGGATAGGAGTACATGTAAGGAAGCGTTCTTCCGCCGTTCCTTGGATCAGCCCTTAGCCCCTGACCGGCTGCTGATCGAGCCGATTGTAAAAAGCCCTTGCTTTGTATCTCCATAGGGAGCCCTGTTTTGTTCAAGACGAGATATGGACTGTAGATCGACACTTTGAAGGCGCCTCCACTATCAGGCACATTGAAGTAATGAAGCTTCAGCCTCAACTGGATGCCTCGTTCATCCTTCAGAGAGAGTTCATGCTCTCTCTTAAAGTCCTGCGCATTGCCGTTGATAATTGAAAAATCACTTTGTCTGAAAACAGTATCCTCCAAGTCGATGCTGAGAAGCAAGAGATGGGATAGTTCCACGACATGGACTGGGCTTACGCCGCCCTTCCGTAGGAAATTGGTCCAATCCTTCCTTGTATTCTTGTCATAGATGCGGTATTTGAAATCATAAGGGAGGAGATTTTGTATCTCGACAGGGGCAAATATCCGGATGCGCATGTAAGGATATACGCTCGTCACAGAATCGCGGGAATTGAATGTAGCATTCATCTGAAAGTAGAAAGGCGGGGCTTGTTGCCCATTTTCACTTACGCATTTGATTGTCCGGGTTGGTCGCCGCATAAGGTCCTTCCAATGTAGTTGCTCGTTTGACCACTCATACCCAAAGCCTTGATCAGGTCGAATAAGAAGAGAATGCATATATGCAGCCCCTACAGGCGCAGGTCGAGAGTCTCCGGGGAGGATCTTCTCTATCTTTAGAAGATGGCCGTCGCGAGGATCAAAAACACCCAGCTCAACTGGTATCTGGGTATTGTTCTCAACAACAAGTGGCGAGCGGAAGGTGATGTACTTGACGTTGTCGGTGCCCAATTTAACCTCAACAAGTAGTCGGTGGAGAGTGCCATCTTTCTTTGGCTTCAGACTGTACAAGACCTCCCCTTCGCGAACAACAGGGATACGGCTCACACTCTCAAACCCACTGCCTTCAAGCTTGACACCGACAAGGCCAGCATGGCCTTCTGGTGCGAGTGTTTCACGCATGGCAGTCGAGTCTTCAAACCTCCATGGATATTCCTCACCGTCAGCCAACTTAGCAGCCGGTCCTTCTTCTTCTGCACTGACATCAGCCCAAATATGAAGATCAAAGCCGGTGTGATTACGGATTCGGTAGGGTGCATCGGCGCCTCGTGGCTTCGAGAGAACGTCTTCATCGGTAGAGAGGAACTGGAAGGACTTTGATGCTAGTGCAATGGTGGCAGACGTTAGAGTAAGCTCCATGGTTTTATGAGAATAGGCGTCTATCGAGAGGACATCAGGATTGATCTCCTTTGCCATATGGAAGCCTAACTGCCATGGCTCTATGAGGGGTTCCCATGCTGACTTCGAGAAGTTGTACACATTAATGAATGTATCGAAGCTGGTATCAGCATTCAGTGTGGATGACCAGTCACGAACATCCACAGTGAATTTCTTGACACTCCAGTCGAGCAATGGCAGGTCGTGCAGGTCTCCTATAAGGATTACCCTGATACCATCAATCTGGGCATCCATTTCCTCTTTCTTGAGGATAGCCGAACCATGCGAAATAAGCCCTCGTTCTGTAGTATCAACTGCCCCGCGGGAGTCGCGATGAGACCTCGGGGCGTGTGTAGTCGAGCTCTGTCTACCGACCGATTTTCTTCTTGAAGGTTTCACACTAGCACCTTTTCCATCAGACAGTCTCTTCACTTCGCCAGTCTCCCCTTCGTTGGGTTTCTGAGCTCTCATTTCAGATGCCTTGTTGACAATTTGTATCGCCATTAAAATATCCCGAAGAGAAAGACGGAGAACAAGAGGCTCGACGTGAACATTAATGGAGGTCAAGGCTGAGCCTCTCTCCTGGGGACGACTGTCCATGGACATCTCGAGAGTAAAGTCATCCAATATGCGAAGCCTACTGGTTTCAAACTTGTCCATACGGCACAAGAACATACCAACCTTGGAGATTTGCAAGGTTGAAACATTCTGATGAGAGAAAAGCAACTGCTTCGTTCCGAGCACAATCGCCTCAGTATGAGTAATAGCAGGGTTTGCGATCGTTATCACTTGGGCGTCAACGAGATTCAATCGAAATGATACTGTCATCTGCCCAGTAGGAGCCGAAGTGTCCTCATTGGGGGGTGTGATGACAGATTCATCAGTACTTTCTGTCGTGCTATATCTAGGTTCTGAACCTTCTGGCGTCTCGTCGCTTTCCTCTTCTTCCACAGTCTCTTCCATTGCGAACGCAGAATTGGTAAATGATTGCAAAGCAGATAAATAATCCAGAGCAACTATTATTCGGGGGCTATCGATAGTGAGCATCGCTATTAGGTGCTTATCTGGCCCTGGTGACATTGAAATGCTGGCCATAAATTGCTGTTGCACATCATTGTTGATCAAGGACATTATCTTTCTGAACTTGTTTGTGTCCTTATTGCGACTATCACGAATTGAGAGAGAATGAATCAAGAGTTCTGATTCCAGAGAACCATCTGTCAACATTCGTAGTTTCACTTTTGTATCATTGAGGGAGAACTTTGAGAGACTCGAATCTTCTAATCGACCGACGGGCTCGTCATCTTTTGCGAGGATGAGCTCCAAGCCAACACCATCTACCTTGAAGACCATATCAAGTCGGACCCATGTTTCATCCGCCTTCGTGTCCGGTATCGATATTTCTTGGTTATTTCTGCTTTGGACTGCCTTGGATTCTGCTTCCCTTGTTGGTTCTGTCACAGACGACGGAAGCGCTTGCATGGCTTCAAGCTCTTGCTGTTCTGTATCGGTAGCAAAAGCCCCAGGCACTGTTTTAGACAGTCCCAATAAGAACTTTAGTTGCTTCTGTGATATCCGAAGATTGATAGGGGACAAAGATCCCTCCACTTCCATATCAGGGCGCGGATTTCCTGGCTGGTGCTCCAGATAACAAATACTGAAATCGAGATTGACTTTCTGTATCATCTCTAGTTCTTCGACTGCACCTCCTTCAAAATGAAACCTAGAAGTCAATCGAATATTACGGATCCCGGTAGATATCAAATTGACAGCAGCGCTCTCCTTATCATCCTCCAGAGAAACAAAGTCGTTCTTCGCATATATCTCACCGAGGTGGGCTGTCACCGTATCACGGGGACGATCCTCCTTTACAATTCCTGGAAAGACCAGGATTGGGGTCATGACGACGACGTCGAACCTCATTCTCGATGCATTCTCTTGAAGCTGGTTTGCTTGATTTGCTGCGGCTTGGCGGGCAGCATTGAAAATAGCTTGCATCTTGCCAAACTTGACCAAGAAATTGATGATTTTACGGTACGGCTCTTCTAAGAAGTTGATCTTCATTGAACCGGACCTTAGGAAAACTTCCGAGTCATACCCAGGATAATCTGCACTCTCGGGATCAAAAGTCTCATACTTAAAGTCGGCAAAGTTATCTCCTTCGATTGTCAAGAGACGTCGAAGATCAGAACTCTCTGGAGCACCGGTGTTGACATCGTCTATCAAAATCAAGCTTCCAATGCGAGATTGTATAAGCATAGATCGGCCCACGAGAAATATGCCAACATCAGCAGTGTTAAGGCTTAGCGTAGCAAGTCTTACACCATCATTATTCAGAATGAGTGCGATACTCTTCAGATCGGCTTTGATGCGGATTTTCCCAGCCTGCTGTGGTTCTTGACCCAGAGCACCTGTATCCTGAATGGCCTGACCTGATTGAAGGCCTTGGTTGTTTGATTGACCCGGGTTGGTAAACGTAAGGAGGATAAAGTCCAGGAGTGTGAGGAGCGTTTTCCTGGTGACAACAAGGTTAATGGTCGAGACGGATACATCAAGGTTCATTGCTATTCCTTCATAGGTTGACTGAAATTCTGGAGATTCGGGTTTCACTCGAACAAACTTAAGGTGGAACAAGTCCTTATCCTCGTCTGCGTCGAACCCTTTGGAGGACACTATTCTTTTGAATTCAGGAACCGGATTCTCCTCAATGTAATCATCTACACTCAAGGACTTCAGAACTAATTCTGCAACCATATCAAACGGCCGCATGTAGTAGTCCAACGCAAACCCCTCAGCAACCAATTCAACCAACAGATGGTCACGGAGCTGGTCGTTCGGGTCAGAACGAAATAATGAGCCACGGAGGCGACCAACGGTAAATTTGAACTCAAAATCTCGGCGATGAAGATTCGTCGGATCTTCAACACTCTTGCTCATTTTCTCGTCGTCTGTATCATCCTCCGAATCTTCATCTACGACAGGAAGCTCTCTCGGTATCGACGGTTGGAAAGATGAGGATCTCGCTCTTGTCTCAGAAACGGCTGCCTCTTCTGTTCTTCTGCTGGGGGCGTGAGACTCCTGATTGCCCTCATCAAAGTGTGGAATAGCGATATCAATCAACTTCATCAATCCCTTATATTTGGTGTCAGAGATAGACGCGTGTAGTTCTGGGAGATGTCCGGAGATACGAGTCCTCGTAAGCTCAGTGACCTTGGGCACGATACATAACTCGAGCACGAAATCTACATTTATGCGGTCGATGATATGCAGATTATTTGAGGCGACTTCAGAGCTAAGTTGAGACTTGGTGATGTCGATCCCCGGGCCGATGAGGACTTGAGTGGAGTCAAGTTTGAGCAAGAACCTGTCGTACAGCAGATGTTCGAGTTCTTTATAATCACCCTCATCATACTGTCGTTTTTGTTTCGATTGGAGATCTCTCATAGTCTGCCTATCAACTAGCTCACTGTTGACACTGATGTGACCTGCATCAAGAATTAAGCAAAGTGAGCTTTCCTGAGTTATACTCTCGGGAACAATTATGAGGGGTGCATGTATATCAAACTGCGCATCGACCTTTTTGTGCTCCTCCAGAGCGAACTCTAGGCCGGCTCGAGTTTGCTGCCGAATGCCCTTTACTGTAGCTCCTGCCGTATCCAGGAGAGCACCAACTGATTCCATATGCCGCTCCGGGGGTTCGAAAAACTTGACAACCTCCACAAGAAACCTAGGGTTGTAGATGACTTCGATACTTTTCAACTTGACTTTTACCACGGAATCCGCGTCACTTTCCAGAGGGTTTTTCTCGAGCTGGAGATGGAACAGGCTATCCTCATCCTCAATGTCATCCACGGCCCCTTCGGAGTCCAGTTCTTCATTAACAGAGCTTTTCGATAGACGGTTCTTTGGTATTGGGAGAGAATCTTTAACTTTGACAATCTGTGGGAAAAGTGTCCCCTCCGTTGTTCCGTCGTATACTCGAAGCCCTCCAAGATTCACATCTATAAAGAAAGAGTCAGGGCGCTGTAAGGCCTTTGCCCTGAAATTGTCGAATACCAATTTCATAATTTCGTTTGCCCTTCCATGTGGGTCGCGCTTGAGCGTGAAACTGCCGGCTCTGAGGCTGGAGTTGACTTGAAGTTTCACCCACTCCCTTGGCTCGTCGACGCTTTCTGCGATAGCTTTCTTTTCATCCCAGTCAATGGCGTTGTACAGCTCTTGTCTTTGTTCTTCGGTCATCGTTTCCTCAGACTCTTCCTTTTTGCCGCCCCAAAACCATTCCGACCAGGTTTGTTGACGATCAGGTTTCTTCACACCCACATTTTCTTTGCGCAACTGATTTCTTGCCAATGATCTCCAGAATCGTATATCTTCATAGCTAAGCTTCCGCTGTAGTCGGTCGAATTCATCTGCGTCCGGTCCCGATAAGGCTCCCTCCCGCTTTTGCTTTTTAAATAAATCAATATAAGCTATGCGATCATCCCGTCGTTCCTTGATATATTTCCAGGTCCAACGCCTATTGCGCTCGTGAATCTTGCTGAGCACTGCGTTTCCGGCAAACATTAACCAAGCTCGAGGGTCCTCCTTCGGTCGGCATTTTGGTTGGAGTTTCTTATACTCTTGATGACGGATGAAATAGTGAAAGAGATCGACAAGCATCAGCGCATCTCGGTATTGGTCATCATCTAAGACGAAGCTCAGCTCATCGAACAATAACCGAGCTTTGATGACCGGTCGATCATGCTGTCCCGATTTATCTAACTCCAGGCCAGCGCGTCCGCTCACAGGACGCAGCATGAATTGGTTGTTTTCTTCGCTGTCGATACCAGACCTCAGCCTTTCCATCAAGTCCGCATGGTTTATGCCTTGTGCTGCTGCGCCCAGGTCGGAACCTCTACCTGTACCCAGAAGTTCTGCATCTGTGTTCCAATAAACAGAAAGAGCTCCTAAAACAGCGAGTTTGTGTGTTGTGCTCGAGGTAGACTGTATGAATGTCGGGTTCCATTCGGAATCAGTGCTGACCGCGCTTAGCTCCTTCAAAGTGAATCCAACGGCAAACGGGTGGCCCGGTGAAGCGATCGAGTCCTCGTAACGGAAGTGGACATTTTTGATTGAGATCTGCAGATTATCAACTACCGCAGTAACCAGGCTTTGGGTGAAACTCTGATTTCGGCGTTGCTCTTCCGGGCTCATTCCCTCCGCATTTCGCTCTTTGATAAGCTCTGCACTCTCAATCTTGTCCATTTTGAGAGAATGCGCTCTCCTCTCCTCTTCCTCCGGATCATAGTCTGCATCTTCCTTTGGGGCTGCTAGAAGGAAGACATCTTCGATATCGACCTTGACAGGCTTCCCACGCAAGTTCGACCAGGGAATCGATAACGTGAGTTCACCAAGATGGCCTTCAACGACATTGAGGGGGAGGTGTAGTTGGTCGAGAGCTTCGCGCCGTAGCTCTAGATTATGAAGCTTTACATCACCGGACCAGATACCGATATTGAGTTGTTTAGCATCGAAGTTTTTGACATAGATACCCAAGAAGCGATTGAGCAAGTTGGCAACCACACCTTCCAACATGATGGTGGGACGCAGCTGTCGCTAAGGTGTGGGGGAGGCGTCGTGGCAGTCTCTAGCGGGATAGGAGGGTCAGCACAACAGCGTTGGTGGTATAAAACAGCAAATTGAAAGAAACAATGACATACAGGCGCGAGTTCTGGATTCACTCGCAGACTGAATGAATCAGTGCCATCCAGGAGGTTGGATAGCTGTTGTGCACGCGACACCAGAGTGGAAAGGATATCTCCTCTAAATATAGAACGGATTAGAGAGAAAAGAGGGGATAAATTGGAACTGGGGTTGAGTTTTGATATGAGGTAGGAAGATAGTATATTACTGCTAGTTACTAGTAGCAGGTAGATCGGTGAGAGACTGCGCTGAGATGAGGGGAGTTGTAGGTTGGGTACCAAAACATGTGGTTCCTTTAATTGTGTACCTGTTGGCTGATAAAAGGTAAAGGGGCGCAGCGTCAACTTTCAACCGCATTCGCCAAGCAGTGACGTCGGTTGTCCTTCCATGGCTGGACCTTCTAAAGTACAGTAGGGTTAAAGCCCTGCCTCGTGTTGACTTGACTGCCTGAGGCAACACAATGACACCTGCGGGGTTGGTAGCTACGGTTGCCCCGAGCCAGCGATTACCGCACCTCCAGTTACTCACTGTCTTTGGGATCGTTCGTCCCTCTCGGCCTTTCATCTCCACTCCCACGAGTTCATCTCGATTAATTCTTGGGTGAATACCCTTATCCCCACTTGTGTACCCTTTTGTCTCTACGGTCTCGCCTCAATTGGGATTGTCCACCCCCCACTTACATCTATCCGCGCCTTCCATTCATCATTGCTCACCCGGCATCGGAAAAATATCAGCCACATTAGTTAACAATGCTCTACCGTAACGTTGCTGCCCGCTCGGCCCTCAGGGCTTTCTCTAGCTCCAATGCCTCGGTGGCTCGCTCGGCTCTTGCAAACAATGTGTTCAAGGCTCCGTTGACCTCTTCCGCTCGTTATCCCGTTCGCCCGACCACTTCCCCCAGCCTTGCTCTGGTTGTTCGCAAGCCTGTTACCACTGCTCTCGTCCGCCATGCCTCTACCGCTTCCAAGGTGAGAGGATTGAAACGTTCGGAGTGCAATCTAGTCAATTGCTGATCGTTCCGTACAGGAGGGCAAGGAAGGTGAGGAGGATGTTGATATGATGGCTGGCATCAAGAGCGAGGCGGTATGTACCGAATTGACTTCCTTATATGTATTTCACTCCAGTGCGTACGGTACGCCTGGGTGAATCACATCGCAGTTCACTAACTGTACCTACGTGATCGCAGAAAGTTATCAAGGACACTTTCAGCCTCGCGAGTGTACCCAAGGAGGCTCTTTACCTCGGCATGGCAGGTGTCATCCCCTACGTGGCTACTTCTCTTCAGACTGTCTACCTCTCCTATGAGATCAACCGTGCCGCTTCTCTCGGAGACGGCCTCATCTTCTCCGGCCAGAGTGCCGAGCTGATGCTTCACATGCTTGAGCCCATCCAGATTGGCTACGGTGCTGTGGTGAGTACAATCGAACCTACGATTCTGTTAAGGATAATCTGACCCTCAACTGATATAGATCCTTTCCTTCCTTGGTGCCATTCACTGGGGTCTTGAATGGGCCGGATATGGTGGAAAGCTTGGCTACAGGCGCTATGCCGCTGGTGTGCTCGCCCCGGCTGTCGCCTGGCCCACTCTTATGCTCCCTATTGAGTATGCCCTGATCAGCCAGTTCCTCGCATTCACCTTCCTGTACTACAACGATGCTCGTGCTGCCGCTGCCGGCCGTGCTCCCCACTGGTACGGCATGTACCGCTTCGTCCTGACCTTCATTGTCGGTGCCAGCATCGTCGCCAGCTTGATTGGCCGTGAGCAGATCGTCAACACCACCACCGAGCACAGTATCAAGGACAAGATCAGCGCTCTGCTGTTCTTGCAAAAGAAGGAGAAGGAGGAGGCCGAGGCCCGCCGTAAGGCCGAGGCCGGTGAGGAGTCCGAGTAAATGATAATTCGCCAGGAACCGGACTGTATAAGCGTATGATACTTTGTGCATAATCGAGATGCTTGTTAGGTGTGAAAAAGTCTCAATTATGGGGGACGATAGAAAAGAGATCCGGGCTGTCTGTGGCAGCAAGGTGTGATAGTAGATGCATTATGTATGCTTTGGTGATTTTTTTATACTATTTATATTATTATTTTTTTGTCTTTTTATTTTTTGGTTTCGTTTTTTTTTTTTTGTAGATTACAGGCGGAATCAAAAACCCCGGAGCAGACGCCAGCCGGTACTTTCTTTGTTCAGATCTGATATTGTTCTTCAGTGCCAACAACGCGGCGCCGATACTAGTACTTATAGGCGAGTGGAGTGAGATCTAATCCATGTACGGAGTAGTATAGTCATGTACTCCGTATGTATAGTATACAGTACAAGTCATCCAGTGTAGATCCGGAGACCGATGAGGTTGGAATCGAAACAGGGTTTTGCTATTTTTAAGTAGTACCAGCTCAGATCAGTCTTGTCTGATAGGTTAGACATCGAGTTATGGTTAAGTTGCTTTGATCAGAGCTCGTACCCCGAATTAAACGCTCTGTTGATAAGAAACGAATCAGTCAAGGTTCTGAGTATGGGGTACTTTTATTTGATCAGTGATATAATAGAGTATTGTATAGGAGCCTCAGTACGGAGTATATTCAATTGGACGACGGGCGATAACAAGAAGTACTAAAAGCAAGGGACTCACAATCTCATCAGAGAATCGTTGTTGGGGATCGACTACCTTGCATGATTTATACATCCCTCAAACCACCCAGTTGGAACAACGGGTCCCTGACAGTGTTCATGCCCAAAGAGGAAAGTAACCCATGCCGAGCCTACATCCATAGTATGTACTGTACCTAGTCCCATAGGACTAGGATAATGGAAACAAAAAGATCCAGTTGCTTAACAGCCGGCTTAGAACGATCAACCAACGTGAAAGGTTGGAAGAATCCCGCGGGAAGTAATCAAGTCTGGTTCTGGTCGACGACGTCACCACCCACTTCTTATGAATTGAACATTACTCCGTACTTCCGTTAGCTTGGGATTGTTTGGGTCGAATTGTGAGTTGATTCTCCCACAACAACCGATAGTAGGAACAGATGCCGTAAGCCTATGTGTTGTAACTTCCATGTTGGACGGTAGATACTCCGTAGTCGGTCCTCAAAAATTGGGATAGGGCATTTCCTAACCGGATGGCAAAATAAATTTCTCCGTAAATCACAGAGCCGAACAGGGCTCCATTGACTAGTCATGCATGTCTGCTTAACCTATATGGGACTGGCATACGCTCGATAAATGCGATTAAAACAGGGAAGGGAAAAAGAAAGCAAATAGAACACGGCAAAAATGGGAAAATTGAATCAGGAAAGAAAAATAGGTAAGATATCCGAATGATCAAAAGAGATTTGATCCAGGGGTAAAATGGACCTGGGTCTAGATCCTTTTTAGTGTTAAACGGGAATGGTTGGAGAAAATTCAACTCTGTCATGTGCTCGATCGGCAAGCGTCTAGGAGAAAGAAAATCAAAAAAAAAAAAATAAAAAATAAAAAATAAAAGTCACATAGGAGGAAAAGCCGTAGGACCCCTCTCACTGCACTTTGTCTATCTATTGTCTTAATGACTTGGCAGGGTTTTGTTGTTAAGGAGAACACCCAACGATGGCTAACCAGATCTACCCCGAGAAGAGGGGAGATGAAGGCCGGATACAGCGTGCCTTTTATTTTATTTTATTTCATTTTCTATTTTCTTAACTCAATTAGAGCCCCCCCCCCTCCCATGTATTAACCAGGTGCTGTCTCGTCTTTTTGACTTTTCCACGATCTAGATCTATCTGTATTATATACTTAGGTACTCCGTACAGTACATACATACAGTAAACCCCATATTTAAATCGAAAAAAAAAAGAGACTTGATAATTCCGAATGAAGTCAAGACAAAGAAATTGTTATATCCTTTCGGATTCCAATGGTTTATCAGGTATTGGAGCAGGCTGTTTGCGGGTGGTCTAGGCATTGAACTAGCTGATAATGTGGACATCCGCGAGAACAGAAATCCATGGAATTCTCCTACGATGGGTCCTTGATCGATGTCATGTGTGGAAGTCTAGTGACTATTCTTAGTCTGGCTTCTGCTACTCGGCCTCAGAGGATTGGGATGCCTTGCCGATGCACATGTACATACATGTACTGTACCTACTCTAATAGTTTCATTCCCAGACGAAGCTACCACTGCCATGGGAATGTGGGAAAAAAAAAAAAGTACGGAGTACGGAGTACAAATAAAGAATGTAGAAGATTTATTAGAAAAAGAAAACAAAAAAAATAAAATAAAATAAAGAAAAAGAGATAGAGAAAGAGAGAAAAGAGAGCGTCCGGAGTGAAATGGAATCAAAGGTCAAAATAAAGCCAACAAGCTATTCTGGACCAGGGGTAAACATATCCAATTTGAAGGGAATGTAAAACCAAGTATTCCCCAGTTGAGTAAGGGAGGAACATGGATCAAACCAAAGAAGGAAAAGGATGTTTGGTGCTGACGACGGGTTGTGTGGTCGTCTGATCAGAAAAAAAAAAAAAAAAGAAAAAAGAAAGAAAAAAGAGGCAGAGGAAGAAAAACAGAAGAAAAAGAAGGTGCAAGAGAAATGGAAGTGATACCTCCCCCACGCCCCCACTTCTCCGCCATGGACGAACGGGGTTGCTTATGTAGAGTACTTAGTGTATCTAGTACGGAAGACTAAACCGGGTAAGTAATTAATAACTCTGTCCAGTGTCCACACTTGTCTACTATGGCTCTCCAAGTCTACGGATTACCACAGCTAGTACTCCGTACGGAGTACTGTGGTAGTAGTAGTAGTAGTAAGGTAGTAGGGCACCTGCACTGCAACAGGTACAACCCTACAGTACATGGAACTAAAAGAGATCACGGGGGGAAGGAAAAATCAAAATGGATTATCCCCAAGCTTTAGGTATGCATAACTAATAGTAATCCTTAACCTCCGCGCTGGGAAAGATCCACCGTCCTCGATAAAGAGTCTCCGTTTTCCTCTCAATGTTGTCCTACGAGTAATCCCTATTCTTCCACCTCTTCCCTCTTTTCTTCTTCGTATTTCCCACTCGCCACTCCACTAATGTGCACCCAATCAATGATCTCCTCTCTCTTCTGATCTTCTCAATCCACTTCCACCTCTGATTACCAAGAACTATTTCTGTTTTTACATCTGTTCTTCCATATTTTCCTTCTTCTCCAGATCGGCACTGGAACTTACTATTTATCCATTTTCACTCCAACTCCAAACTACGGTCACCCCGTACGTCATTAACCGCTTTTTCAGCGTTGGACACTTGGAACTTGTATCAATTATTAACCCCGCCACCAAACAACGGCCCCGGTTTTCGTAGTCCAATTCCATCATCATCTCTCTCTCTCTCTCTCTCTCTCTCTCTCTCTCTCTCTCTCTCTCTCTCTTTCTCCATTTCCTTTCCCCCAAAACCATCCATCATTTTTGCACCAATCGAATTCTTGCTTTCCTTGCCCCTCCCTCTCCTGCCAAGTTCTCTCACACTTAAAGAGGCCGAAAAGGAGGAAATAGTTTTTTGTGCTTCACCAGAACGCAAGCGGAACATATTTTTTTAATCACCATGAGGAATCCATTCGATATGTCTGACCTCGATTCTCTTGTCGAAGAGCATGAGCACCAACAACCTCAAATCGATATTCACTCCTATCAAACGCATGATGGCAATCGCTGCCTGTTGCAGCCGAATGAAACCCGTCAGGGTGACAATCTGAAAGATCGCTTCATCGGTGCCATTGATACAGGTACCACGAGCTCCCGTTTCATTATCTTTGACTGTACCGGTGTTCCCGTCGCCAAATATCAGAATGAATTCCGTCAAATCCATGAACATTCTGGGTAAGTTGGTACCTGGAATGACTGCGCAAGATCCCTCCCCTCTAACTAGACACCACATGTGTAGATGGCACGAACAAGATCCTTTCGACTTGGTAGATTCGGTCTATACGTGTATCGAGGAGGCGATGAAGTCTTTCATGGCTCTCGGCCACTCCCCGTGGGAGATTGAAGCAATTGGTCTCACCAGTCAGCGAGAGACAACACTTGTTTGGGATTGGGAGACCGGTGAACCGTTGCATAACGCTATCGCGTGGCCTGACACCAGGACCAAGGGTCTGGTTCGGGAGTTGAAGGCCCAACCTGGAGCGGATGATTTGAAAAACATATGCGGCTTCCCCCTCTCAACGTACCCCTCGTCCGTCACCTTAGTATGGATGCTTCGGAATTTACCGGAAGTAAAGAAGGCATATGATGAGGGAAGGCTCGCTTTTGGTACTGTCGATACGTGGCTCTTGTATAACCTGAACGGGGGTCCTGAGGTGGGCCACCTGGTGACCGATGTGACGAATGCGTCAAGAACGATGTTCATGAATCTGAAAACGCTCGACTACGATGATAACTTGCTGAGTTTCTTCGGCATAGACAGGAAGAAGATCAGACTGCCCAAGATTCTCCCATCGTCAGATCCGGATGGATACGGCTGGGTCCGGGGAGGACCACTTGATGGTATCCCGATTACCAGCTGCCTTGGTGATCAGTCGGCGGCGTTAGTCGGTCACTGCGCATTTACACCAGGATCAGCCAAGAACACATATGGCACGGGATGCTTTCTTCTTTACAACGTTGGTGAGGAGCCCGTTGTTTCCAAACATGGCTTGCTCAGCACGGTCGGTTTCCAGTTGGGTAAGCATCGGAAGGCCGTTTATGCTCTTGAAGGCAGTGTGGCCGTGGCAGGAAGTGGTGTCTCATTCCTGATGAACAACATGGGTTTCTTCCGTGATTCGCGGAAAGTGAGTGAAGTTGCCGCCACAGTTCCTAACAGCGGAGGCTGCGTGTTTGTCACTGCGTTCAGTGGTCTATTTGCGCCTTATTGGATTGACGATGCCAAAGGAACTATCTGTATGTCGATCCTGCCTTACAGAAAAGCATTTGCTATAAAAACATTTACACTAACGCCAGTTTAGTCGGAATTACTCAACACACGCAACGTGGACACATTGCACGCGCCACTATGGAGGCTGCTTGCTTCCAAACTAAGGCAATCCTCAATGCCATGGAGATGGACAGCGGACACGCATTGTCGGAACTCGCCGTCGATGGTGGGATGAGTAATTCCGACATTTGCATGCAGGTATGTTGTTGTGCCTATATCCCCTCCCCAAAAGAAAGCGGAGGACTAACTTCTTCCCTTAGACCCAGGCAGATATTATCCAGATCCCTGTGGAACGTCCGGCGATGCACGAAACCACCGCCCTAGGAGCCGCGATTGCAGCAGGATTCGCCATTAATATCTGGAAGGAGTTTAGCGAACTGAAGAATATGAACCGCGCCAATCGTACAATATTCGAACCCCATCTTTCCACAACGCAGAGCTCAAAGATGTATAAACAATGGACAAAAGCCGTCGAGATGTCTCGAGGCTGGACGGACCCCAATGATGAGGCAGAGGAGGAATGATTGCATAAATGCACAAGCGACAAAGACCCATCTATATACATAATTTTGGGATGAAACCTGCGATTTAGCGTTGTCCTTTTTCAATTTCCCTTTTTTTCACATCTTGGGGTTCGGGGTATGGGCCAACTCGGGGGTGGAGTTGTCTTTTTGGATACCCGATTAATACATCAGGTAGTTCTGGTATATATTTAAGAATTCAATGCATATATCTCGGTTACTCGTCACCATCTGTAGATCTGTATAAGGAAGTTTTAACGTTCAACGGCTTTGAGAAAGGAGTACGACTAGTACAGTAGTACTAGGACTACTACAAGATATCTACTAGATACCTTAGGTATGTACATACATACCTAGTTGTCACGAGTTGCCGCTTTAGTATCGGAGTCACAGGTCGAGTCACCTGCCTACTAAACCAATTCACTTTGTCTTCTCTGTACTTTTTCATTCCTTCTCCCTTCTGGTCTTCCCCACCCCCATTCAATGCATATTTCTTCAAGAAATAAGACACCAGCCAGGACTGCAATTACATTGCACGCGAACATGGCCCAGAGGGACGATGAAGGCCGCAGCCTAAGCTGAGTCCACACAGAAGGAAGCACCCGAAGGGACATAATCGCGTGCAGCCGACTACATCGGCAAAGGTTCCAAAAGAATGAACCGCCGATTAGGCTGGATGCTACTCCATTAGTGGATATTGGTCAAAAGAAAGACCATAGAGTGCAAGAACGCAGACTTCCGAATATACCGATTGCGGCCCTCATTACAATCCCCAGTGAACAACCACACTCATCATTCTAGCACCGAAGACACTCAACTCACCAAAACAACAGCTGCCGAGTGATCCCAGTCTCTTAGCAACATTGGAAATACCTACTGTCAGCACCCCGGTGCAAAACTGTTCACCACTGGTGCACCAGACAGAATTATCAAAATGTGTAACAACTGCAGGCCTGGTGGAACAGTGGCCAAGACGATCTGGTCCATCACTGCTGAAAGGAGAGTGCAGATAGCGGCAGTGCCAATTCAAGAGAAACCAATCGAGGACTTTATATGTGAGCGATGTACGCAAGTCCCTGACTGGTCAATTTCAAAAAAGCAATCCCCATTTTCGTACGGTCGTACCAAGACATCGGAGGAAATGCCAGTGAACAAAGAGGACAGACATCGGTGGCATTTCGCTTTTCCCCCGTCTTATCTTTGTTTGTTTCTCTCCTCTTTTGGATTCCTTCGATGGCTGAAACTGAAGGATCGAAATGGATGATAAGGTAAAGACAGCTCGCTCAATTGTTCACTATCAATCAGCGACCTTGTCAAGCGGAAAACATAATTGGCGGATGTCAACCGGTCAGACTGTCTTTCAAACATGATGTATTCCAACCTGGGCTGCAGGGGTCTAGATTCTTGAACTTCCGAGTCATTAATTTGATTCATCATGAGGCCCCCAATCGGTGTCCGTCTATTGGTACGCTTCGGACTTATGCATAGCATCAATAACAATCAAACCATCTAGCTCCGGACAAAGATATTGGCTACACAGCGCTAGACGCGTTTAGGCTGACCCTGCTGCAAGGCTCTTTATGTTACGAATTGATGGATAAGGTCCAGATGGTCTATTCCACAAGGATCAGAATGAATTTTCCACCAGCAGAATGAATGAAAATTGGAGCGCTTGACCAAAGTCCAAATCTAGTCCACGATAAATCGGACTACCCCAACTAGCCGATAACTTTTTGCGACGTCTGAAATCTATGCAAAAGATCATATTGGTACTCTGTATCGTTGCGTTGTTTTAGGTACTTGTGTCTCGGAGGTGTATTAATAACTCCACAAAGCGTGACTCGGAATATAAGACGTTCAAGAGAATTGTCAGGTTAGCATACAATTTCTCATTGCTACCTATGTATGTACACTACAAGTACAATACAGCCAAATCATTCACTTGCGGCCGCACGCCTCCCAAACCCGATATGCCATATGCCATATGCACGGTTATTTAGTATTTCATCAAGGATAGATATCAAAAACAGAGATGAGAAAGGAAAAAAAGATAAGGAGTAAACCGCAGGGATTGACACCGGATACACTAAAAATATAACGGCCCAAGAAACTGGTCCACGGAAGCGCCCAGGAAAAAGGACTCCCATCCTTGATGCACTTAACAGTCAACAAAAAAGAGAGGAGATATAGACGAGTACTCCCTATGGACTAGGACTAGGAAGGTGACGGATCGAAGAACTGCTTAATTGATATTTGACGCAGTCGATGTCGGCGGCCCTCCAGACGAGGTGGAGGGTTTTAATTTGGCCGTTTGTAGGGCCTCGGGCAATTTAAGTGGTGCCGAAGCTTTCGATTCCAGCTTCTCCAGCTTCTCGCCTCTCAACACCTTCTCCATCTCCTCCTTGGTCAGTGTTTCGTACTCAATCAGCGCCTTGGTCAGCAATTCCAGCTCATGGCGCTTTTCGGTCAGAATATTTGTAGCGCGCACTCGGGCTTCCTCGACAAGGCGTCGTACTTCGGCTTCAATTTCCTGCTTAGTCTCGGAGGATAAGCTGTCATAATTGGTGGAAAGATCTACATTTCCGAGTTTCTTAGAGTACCCGAATCGGGTTATCAAAGTGAAAGCCGTCTCTGTGGCTTGTTGAATATCCTACAAATAATTAGCAAACAGTGACAAGCAACAATGGGAAGAGTCAAATGCTTACCGCTGAGATGCCACTAGTAACCTTATCAGGCCCGTAAATAAGCTCCTCTGCGGCCTTGCCGCCCATAGAAACGTCGATATCAGACAGGTATTCAGTGTAATTCCTGGAGACCGTATCCATTTCGGGCAAGAAATGAGTCACACCTAGAGCCATCCCTCGAGGAACGATGGTAATCTTGTACAGTGGCGTAGAAGCAGGCGAAAAATAGGCAACCAAAGCGTGACCAGCCTCGTGGTACGCAGTAAGAAGCTTGTCCTTGTCTTGAATAACCCGGCTGCGAGCTTCTGCACCCATCATGATCTTGTCCTTGGCCCAGTCAAAGTCCTTTGGGCCAACCTTGCTCTCCTTGTTTCTGCTTGCGAAGATGGCAGCCTGGTTGACAAGATTCTCCAAGTCCGCGCCAGAAAAACCAGGGGTACCGCGTGCAATGACTGCAACATCAACATCCGTGCTAATTTGTACATCCTTCATGTGGTGTCTGAGAATATCCATACGACCCCGCACGTCAGGAAGATCAACAACTACTCGTCGGTCAAACCGACCGGGCCGAGTCAGGGCTTTGTCCAGTAATTGAGGGTAGTTTGTTGCGGCGATGATGATCACTCCACTGGTTTGTGAGAATCCATCAAGTTCCGTAAGCAGTTGGTTCAGCGTCTGTTTCACATAAGCTGCATCCCTTTCATTCCTCTTCGCGCCTATGGCATCCAGTTCATCAATGAAGATGATGGCAGGTGCTTTGCTTCGTGCTTGAGTGAACAGTTCACGGACACGCTTGGCACCGACTCCAACGTACACTTCATCAAACTCAGAACCCGACATGTAGAAGAAAGGAACGCCAGCCTCTCCGGCCACAGCACGAGCCAACAGCGTTTTTCCGGTACCGGGAGGTCCAACAAGCAGGACGCCCTTAGGCAACTTGCCACCAAGAGAGGAAAACCGTTCTGGGTTTAGCAGGAATTCAACAAGCTCCTGGAGCTCTTCCTTGGCTTCGTCACATCCATGCACATCGGTGAATCGGACGGTCTGTTGCTGAGGCTGAGCTTCATTGCTCTGAGGACCCCGGATATTTTTCAAGATGCCAGTAGTTTCCACAAGGACAGTGATCAAAACGAGAGACACGTATGTGAAGAAGCCAAAGTAAAACAGGAACTTGACCCATCGAAATACGGCACCCCCTAGCGACTCCTCCACCACGACGTACAGAGGAGTCTCTTTGGCACCAGTCCCGTTGTGCTTGGTCGACACACCAACCTGTCCACCGTGGTTTTGGGTCGCAACAGCCTGTCCGATAGCTTGGAGCTGTTCAGGGTTGAGATTCGAATGAGAGAAAGGGGCTGGTGCTGTCACACCAGCTCCACCGACACGTTGCAAAGCCTTGGAATAAATTGCTTCCGAAAGAGCATTGGTAGCGAAATGACCACTTCTATACCGTTCAACAACAATTGCGGGCATATTGGCCCGAAGAAGGGCCTGGTAGAATGCATTTTGGGCGTTCGCACTACCGGGGTTGTTGTTCGCAGTTTTCTCCTTCTGCGCCAACAGACTGTGGGTAGGTCCTCCAAATAAGAAACGCTGTTGCTGCAATCTCGATAACCCGGCAACCCTAGGGGCGTGGCGAAGGTGGCCTAAAGGTGTTGTCAACGTAGAGTAGGAGCGAAACGACGGCGAAGTAGGCTGACGGGACAGATGAGATGGCGTAGCCCACAGCGTAGTTTCTGGCGAAAATTCAGTATGTCAGGAGTTGTCAGAAATGCGACAGAGGAAGAATATGAATTACCTCTGGAGAAAGAACGTGCCCAGCCATGTTGAACAGGCTTATTACGAGCACCCAACTTCAACGCTTCGGAGGGCACCGTGTTCAAGAACTCGGGCAACGAGACATGGATCGACCCCTACAGTGTCGTCAGTAAAGCTCGTCCTTAACCGTAAACTGATCCTAAAAGGTATGCCGTCGAACTCACTTTCCCAGCTGTGCGTTGAGAGAGACCCTGAGAGGCGATGGGACAGGAGGTAGCAGAGCTGCGCTCGAAGTTCTTCCAAGGCGCATTGAGAAGCTTCGACATTGAAGGCCAAATATCGGATGTCACCGCCGCAATATTCTGGTAATCAATCGAAGGAAGAGTTAGAGAAACGGTTCCTACAAGCATGTAGACAGGTGGTGCTTACAGGCTTAGGAATCGGAACTTGAAAGGCCATGGTTGACCGAAGGCGCGGCGCAGGGCCGCAGAGTAAGATTTACCCCTCGGGAGATATATATGAGAATGAAGGCTAGGTGAGATGCGGTTATCTCTTTGTCAACACAAATGCCATCACTGATCAGGTCAGGAGTAGATGATGGCTAGGTGGCAGTGATGGGCAACTCCTTCAATCGGTTGATGAGGCGGCGAAATTCATCCAGCGGGACGTTGCCACTTTGGTTTCAATGCTCGGCCGTAGCGGAACGTCGGATCACGTGGTACATTTTGCCTCAGGCAGATATAAGGCTTCTAAAGGTCTTCTTTTGTGTGAATGTCATAGAGGCTGCTCGGTACGGAGTACATATATTCTGTTATAAACCGAAAAAGAAAAGAAAAGAAAAAACACATACTTGTTATTTCGAGTTCAGTACTCGACGAAATCCCGTCTCACAAAGTTTTACAAAATCATGAAGGTCTATTTGACTGCAATCCATGGTTCAGATCGGTTCCTTCTGAACCATTGGACATAGACCATTCTTATGATGCAAAGCCTGATGTGGTTAAGGTGCTCTCTTAACAGGAACAAAAGCACCGCTATTTGGAGTTTGAGGTTTCCCAGATAAAGCACATCAATTATTCCCGTGGCTTGCTGGATGACCACTTATCTATCCACTGTTTACGAAAATGTCCAGAAAGATTATTTTTCTCGTGGGGGCACCCACTTCACGAAGCCTCCATTGGGACGAAGATGAGCTTCTCACGGCACCCATTCCTCCATTTCACAGCCCGGATATGCAACATGAAGATTGTTGGCCATTCACGGATCTCAGGCCTGTGAAATGGAGATCATTACGGGACGAGAGACCTCCGGATGTACTTGACGAAGACCTTCTGGTGGATATCGATAGAGGTGTTCGCTTCTTTACAACCCAAGATCTTATGACGCCCAGCGGTTTGTCGACTGCCCCAGATGATTCAGCCCTCTCCCATTTCTACGACCATTCTTTCACAGTCCATGCAACATCCGACATACTTCTCGGAGATTCTATAAAAGAGAGTGGCTCATGGGCCGACAGCACAGGGACTTCTATCGCAACTGCCGCAGAAAAAGACGCTCTGGGGTTGGGGTTACCCATTCAAGGAGGTATCACCGATCTTCGGGATATCCCAAGCGCTGCGTACCTGGATTCTATCGTGCCACAAACTATGACAGTGAATCTCATCGTTGGAATCGTTACGATCCGGCCATCACGGCGCATTGTGACGCGGCAATGGAAGAACGAGCTGGACCTTGTCGAAATCGTGGTGGGAGATGACACAAGAAGCGGGTTCGGAGTTACATTTTGGCTTCCCCCCATGGATCAAAAGATGACTACAGGCCACCATAGCCCTGGTCATGAGCTTGGAAAGATATTGGAGACTTTGCGGCCGCAAGACATTGTTCTGCTGCGCATGGTAGGATTAAGCTCCTTCCGAGAGCGGGTTCACGGACAAAGTCTCAGGAAGGGGATCACCAAGGTCGATCTACTCCATCGACAGCGGGTCGACGTAGCAGATGCAGGTGGTATGTACAGTGCGAGGAGTCTCCTGGATCAGGAAGGCACCGCAGCCGCGAACGACGAACAACTGCAAGTGAAAGTGAGAAAGGTCCGTGAATGGATCAAACAGTTCATGAGCACGGTGACGGATCCAGCAGGCGGTGACGCAAGGAAGCGTGGGCCGATTTTACCTCCAGATACGCAAGAGGATTCGTGGAGGTTATAATTAGAACAACAACTTACGAAGCCATAGGAAGAGAAACTCGACTGATGTACCCCGTATCCGTATTTAAACTTAACTTTAGGTGAGAAGTTGACTTAATCTTGATCTTGATTGATCAGGAGATTCAGAGACGGAATCCCAACTCCGGATCAAATGCAACGTCAAGTGAATCGTAACTACGGAGTACTACTTCTAGTACGGAGTCCTACTCGTACTAGATACTACTTAGCAGTAGATTAAGTATGTACTTTGCTCCTTACGGAGTACTTCGTAGGACTCGGGAATTCCTTAAATTTAGGGGGTCAAATGAAATGGCCCCCACGAAGCACCTGATCCGAGTTCCCAAAAGAGATCTAGACCCAGAGGTTGTATTGTACGGTAATTCGTCGAGGATGGTGCGTTTGTGGCGCTGCAAACGTTGCCAGACGGGGACCTCTTTTTGGTGGTACCTGATACCTTACCATACCATCTCCGGTGCCCCCTACTCCGTAAACCGTCCTCATTACATGGTATGTACGGAGTACATACATAATACATACATAGTACATACTCCGTACATGTTGGGGCCTCCAACCGCCAGGTGTTCATGTTATAACTATTTTCCTCCCTCCTCCAAGGCTTCTCCTCTTCCTTTCTTTTTCTGATTGAGAATCGTTCGATCTATCAACGGCCGTTCTCTCGACCGATTGATTCTACTCCCCAACTCCAGATTACACGTCCTTCTTTCCCTCGTGCGGGTTTCTAATTTATTTCTTTCCCCCTCCTTTCACTTCCCCTCCCCCCTTTTTAATCGCTCGGTCACTCGTTCAAAACCACCACTGCCGCGTCCTACAATATATCATATTATTAACGTTTCCCCTTCTTAACTCCGTTTTACTATTAATCATGAAAGGTATGTGCTCCTGGTGATAACAATGCTCCACCTTCTACTGGCTTACTTAATTCATTGTAGCTCTCATTCTTGTCGGAGGGTTTGGCACCCGTCTCCGTCCTTTGGTGAGTGAACATACATCCCAACTCCCTATTTACAATCCTAATACTGACATGTCTGATCGCTCAACTAGACATTGACCCTTCCCAAACCCCTGGTGGAATTTGGGAACCGACCCATGATTCTACACCAAGTTGAAAGCTTGGCTGCTGCCGGTGTCACAGATATCGTCCTAGCTGTCAATTACCGCCCGGATGTCATGGTTTCAACCCTCAAAAAGGTTTGCCTATCATTCGCAATTTATATATATATTTGTTGTTGATCATACATACTGATATCTATAACAAACAGTATGAGGAACAATACAATGTCAAGATCGAATTTTCCGTCGAGTCCGAACCACTAGGCACTGCCGGACCCCTGAAGCTGGCGGAGAAGATTTTGGGCAAGGATGACTCTCCATTTTTCGTTCTGAACTCAGATGTCATCTGTGATTATCCTTTCAAGCAGCTTGCTGAGTTCCACAAGAACCACGGCAATGAGGGTACCATTGTTGTCACTAAGGTCGACGAGCCCTCCAAGTACGGTGTCGTTGTCCACAAGCCCAACCACCCCTCGCGGATCGACCGCTTCGTTGAAAAACCCGTTGAATTCGTCGGTAACCGTATCAACGCCGGTATCTACATCCTGAACCCTAGCGTGCTGAATCGAATTGAGTTGCGCCCGACCTCCATTGAGCAGGAGACCTTCCCCGCCATCTGTAAGGATGGACAGCTCCACTCCTTTGACCTGGAGGGTTTCTGGATGGACGTTGGTCAGCCAAAGGACTTCCTCAGCGGTACTTGCTTATATCTCACCTCACTTGCCAAGCGCAACTCCAAGCTGCTCGCACCCAACTCCGAGCCCTATGTGTGCGGAGGCAATGTCATGGTTGACCCCTCCGCCAAGATTGGCAAGAACTGCCGCATTGGGCCCAATGTAGTTATTGGTCCCAACGTTGTGGTTGGCGATGGAGTTCGCTTGCAGCGTTGCGTGCTTCTGGAGAACAGCAAAGTCAAAGACCATGCCTGGGTTAAGTCGACCATTGTCGGATGGAACAGTTCCGTCGGCAGGTGGGCTCGTTTGGAGAATGTGACCGTGTTGGGTGACGACGTCACTATCGCAGATGAAGTCTACGTCAATGGTGGCTCTATTCTTCCCCATAAGAGCATCAAGCAGAACGTTGATGGTAAGTGATTGTCTCACCTCTTTCCAACATTATGACCATTCTAATTCTTTTCTTTCAGTTCCCGCCATTATCATGTAAATTCTTTACTCTCATGTCGACATGTCCTCGAATACTTTACGTTCAGTCTCCTACACCTCGAAGCCGCCAGATGCATAGAACCGGAGTCGGTTTGTCTTTACTTCAGTTGATTTCAAGCGGCCGTGGGCCTGCCTGAGTTTTTGGTCAAGAGCACGACCGTTTTTGGAATACATGGCGGTCTTGACCCCTTTCTATTTACCTTCATTCTTCTTGCATAAATCTTTTATTCCATTTTCTTATCCTGCTCCGTTCCACACGCTGAATGCCTTGATGGCGAAAGCGCCTGGTGTGAGTCTGCCTTCTACAGCTTTTAGTAATCATGCTTCTTATGTTCCCTTTATTCTACATGTTGCTGCCAACCAGTCGACTGCCTTGCGCTATTTCTTCTCTTACTTTTATTTTCTATCTTTTTGATTGATGTTGTTTTGAAACCATTCGATGCTGTGTTTCTGCAGTCTTGCGAACACGTTCGTGCTTTCTTCGTTGCACTGTGTCTGCGTCTTCGAGGAATGGTGGGGAAATGGGCTAATACTCTTATCGGATTCTAATGATGAATGTGGACACGGGGTTTACGGAATGTAAATATGGGAGGCAGACTTGGGAATAAAAAATTTATTATAATGAAGGTTGTGCATTTGTTGGGTAGACAGCGAACCATCTCATCTGCTGTCCCTTATATAAGAAATGACAGATTAGAAAACTGACACGGTATCTATTGTACATACAATACAAGTAAAGTAAGTAACCCGAGAAGAATGACCTAGAATCCTAGGCCAAAATCATCAGGGCTCACTTCCGCCAAATCCAAAAGTTTGTCCCACTCAATCCTCAAGTCCTCCATTTTCTGCCAACACTTTCTCCCCATTTCTTCAAACTCCACTTTGTCTTCCGCCGTCAGGTCCACCGCGCCTCTCTTGCGTCGACGCTGCCGATCCTCCTCCACAACCGCGGGACCCACGACACCACCATATCCCCATCCGTCCACTTCAGTGGATGCCGCACAATCCTTTCCGAGCAAATTGCAGGAAGACCCCCATTTCGTCCTGCCACCACCATGCTGCCGGTACGTTGATTCAGCCGCATCCAGGACCGACTGGGCAGACAACGCCAGCCACACGGGAGCACAGGCGCCGAAGTAAGTCATAACCGTATGCCAGGGGGAGCCGAGCCACCGCGCCAGGTAAAAGGCGGCAATCATTGCGTAAAAGAGCGGCCAGGACAGAGGGAGGATACCCGTGCCGCAGATACCAGGGTGAGAGAGGTACATATTCGGGAGCGAGTCATCATCATCAGCGACTCGGGGTCTTCCAAAGCCACCATTACTAACGTGGTTACCTTCAACGGAGTAGAAACTCTTGACAAACGGTGCGGTACTGGGCAGATCAGCCGTCAAGGCCAAGAGATCCGTCAACGCCTTGGATGATTCGTACGGCGCCGCGGTGCGGAGACCCTGGAGGTCCTCGACATCGAGCATTTTCCTTGTAGCTTCCAGACTCGACAGCCATATCACGCGACCGGGCCCATTCGGCTGTCCCGACCGTCGCAGGAGTGGCATGACATTGTGCGCTAGCATATAGTGGCCGAAGACATTTGCGCAGAAGACGGATCCCAGACGGGGTTCTTGGTCTGCGAGCGTAGTGGTCTGGTAGTCGGTTACCATGCCGGTGGGGGCGATCTTGTACGAGGGCCAGGAGACTTCGTGGACGAGGTCGGTGAGGACGCCCCAGATTGCTCGCGGCCAGTTCAGGGCGGTCCATCCACCGATGCCGGCGTTGAGCACGATGGCGTCGAGTTTGGGATATTCCTCATTCAGGCGGCGGGAGAGGGCGCGGACGGAGACGAGGTTGTTGAGATCTACGCTTTCGGGGACGAAGGTTACCCTTGAGGGCGTTGTGGAGGTGTTGCGGAGATGGTCTTGTAGGCGAAGCTGGGTGTCGTTTCCCTTCTTGGGGCTTCGGGTGGTGAAGATGACGGTTAAGGATTGGTTTGCGCGCTGGGGAGAGCTTAGAAACTCATCCACTAAACGACAGCATATCGAGAATCCAAGACCACTGTAGACAAAATAACCGTGCTGAATTAGTATAGGGGTTGTTCGGCGCGATAAGTGGTTTTTGACAGTGGAATGGAAGCACAGCACCTGTTTGCGCCGGTTACAAGGATATAGACCTTGTCTTGGAGATCCTCTTCGGTCCCATTACCGAACATTGTGATCCAATTGGGAGTTTAACGTCCGTTATTCGAGGTGTGGAGGTGTAGATTGAATGAAACTTAAGAAGGATTTATCGATAACTTGTGATGTTCCTGAGCGCTAGACCTGATAGGGACTAGTTCTTTATGTACTAGTATGCAAATCCACATCCTTACTACTTAACTAGTAGCTTTAATGGTCGGGAGCTTCGTCCCGGGTGTATCTTCTGCTGCTCACTAGGTCTAATTAGATTTTACATGATCTTCATTCACTGCCTCAGGATTGTGTGCGATTAGAGAGAGAAAAAAAAAAAAAAAAAAAAAAAAAAAAAAAAAAAAAAAAAAAAAAAAAAAAAAAAAAAAAAAAAAAAAAAAAAAAAAAAAAAAAAAAAAGAAGAGACAAAAGAAAAGAATACAGAAACAGAAGAAGGGCCCGAACCGCGATTCGAACGCGGGACCTCTCGCATATTGAAGCTGTGATAGCCAGCCCGAAGCGAGAATCATACCACTAGACCATCCGGGCAGATTATATAAGACAACGGAGTCTATTGACATCACTCGTCAGTGGTGACCTAATGGTGGAATAAGGTCTATACCAGTTGCGATAGTTTGTTTCCAGGTTGTTGGCTCAACTCCCAACTCAGATAGATACTATGTAAATGTGCAGTCTTTTCATGCCATCAACAGATAATCATTGAGACTTCATCCATATAGCAAGACAAGAACTCCGAATTGCTAAAGGTGGAATAATATATGGATGTACTCTGTATGTACGGAGTACATACATATCCAAAGGGACACAACCGGGTCACACAATGAATACTAATGATGAAAATACACATTGGTAACTTGCGTGCAATCTGGTGAACTGAAAGGAAAGTGGATATGGGAGTACTCCATACATCTAATCTGTATTAAACAGCGAGCTACGGAGTACTCTGTACTCCACACTCTGTACATCAATCATAAAAATTATCTGAGGATGTGAAAAATACAAGTTATAACATAGAGTAAGGCCCGAACCGCGATTCGAACGCGGGACCTCTCGCAGATAGCGCTGTTAAGCCAGCCCGAAGCGAGAATCATACCACTAGACCATCCGGGCAATCTATGTTTCTCATGGGAGGCTTACAAGTACAAGAATGCAAAACAAGTTAGAGTTTGTATTTAGCACTCTATGATTTGAGTCGGTTCGAATTGGCTTAGATCGTAACCGACAAGCGATATAGTGGCGAAGGTGTCCGACCGTAAATCCATTATTGTACTATATAAGGGCCAAGAATTCTCGAAAACATCGAAGAATGATAAGTTATTATCGCTCTAAACATACGCGGTGGTACCTTAGTCTCTGGGAATCTCAAATGTCACAATGAATGTGGTCAAGTCAAGGAAGGGTGAAACGAAGTACAACATCAGCGAAGAAACAAGGGTCAGATCCTACCTACGTCTATCTCAAAAACAAAAAAAAAAGATAATAAAAAATAAAAAATAAAAATAAAGGAAAGGTAAGGCAAAAGAAAAAGAATTTTCAGGATTATTGACGATCTGAAGCTTAGAATAGCGGTGGTATATCGCTCAAGAGGAGTCTCAATAATGAAAGAACAAGGTGCTCCGTACACTACCTACTACTATCCATGCTTGAATCCCTAGATAGAAAGATCTTCTATACATGGTGGTAAATCGTTCAAGATCGTCAATATCTTCGCAAGCTTCTACGCGCGTCAATTATGGTTATCCCTGTATGCATCTTCTCCTATCTGCAGCTGCGAACTGAACGGGTTAGATTTCTTCCACCTGGGAAGACCCCAGCAATAAAGGCCCTGTTTGCTACTTTCTCCTATCTAAAGTCTAGACGTCATTTGAGGATGCTTAACCATGTCCAATGGCTTCCTTCCCATGCAACCATGAAACAGGAGAAGCAACCATTTGCTACTGTGACATTCAAGTTGCCTGACGTTCAAGCCTACCCTCCACGCCTGAAAAGCCACATACAGCTTTACCCCTGACGATAACTAGTCTAGGAGCAATAGTCGCAGCCGTCCCTTGAGCGATATAGGACTAGGTGGTACAGTACATGCAAGCAGGGGGACCATTGCTTAAACATTGTTCAGTGCACCAGTTGTATATACTCTGGAGTAAGAAAGACTACGGAGTATCAGGAGCATTGATGTGAACCGAATTGCTTGTTGCTTCGGGACAACACCAAGTCCTACGTCCTGTGTATTCCGTACTACTTATTGTAATGGTGTACTCCGTACAAAATCGTTTTAGTACAGTACATCGCAGATCCCCCATCTAGTATGTATGCCTCTCGCGGAATCAATATCCACATACGGATAAATACCACGAAAGCCGGAAGGGGTAAAAAGAGAAAGAAAAAATAGTAAAATAAAAACACGCGACGAACTCTACGAACAGCCGGGCAGCCGCTATAAAAAGCCAATTTTCTCAACCACCCCCAACCAACCGCAATAACCACGAGTGAGTGAGAGAGAGAGAGAGAGAGAGAGAGAGAGAGCAAGGAAGTATAGCCATGGATCAGTAAGCCCGTCAGCGTAGAAGCGAGGCTACCTGCAGGAAGAACAAGTAAATACATGGAACACAGCCACCCCGAGTTCATGGCTTTTGCTAAGAAACTTAGTAGGGTCGATGCGACTACTAAGATGTCAGACGAAATACAAATTTGTCTATAATTTGTCTATTATAAAAAAGACTATTTAAAATTTCCCATGACTGCTAGTATATCACCTCAGCATCAAGAAATCAAACCCAACTGAGTAGACCGGGGAAATCTAGAAAAGTTTAAGAAAACACAACAGACCAAGCGAATGATGAAGAAAGATAACACCTGACTGACTGACTCAATTTAGAGCCTCAGATGCCTCGATTCAATTGCCAATGTTTCTCCGCGACAACCCGTCGAAATTCAGTCCGACGCTGGTGGCTGTAAGGGGGCCAAAAATGGAAAAGGAAAAAAATATAAAATCAAATCAAATCAAAAAGGCTATCAATCTGCTGGAGATTGGACCGAACTTTTTGCCCCCTCTCTAGATCATCAGACATTCAGAGATTCGAAAAAAAAAAAAAAAAAAAAAAAAAAAAGTTAAAAAAAAAAAAAAAAAAAAAAAAAAAAAAAACGTATTCCATGCGCCCCTACACAGAAATTACTCACCGACAATTCTGAAGTGGGATTCGGTGTTTGAGGTTAATCTTCTCATTCAAAGTATTGTTGATTTAATTCCAGAAGACAGATGATTATGATTGTATGATGACTACGGAGTACTACTATTATAGTTCCTTTAGGAGTTACTAGGGAGATATAAGAAATAGATATAGACTATAGTAAAGGATTCGATGCCGTGTGATTCCACTCTTGGCTCTGTAGTTCTTTCCTCCTCCTCCTCCCCCCCACTTTTGACTGATCTAGATTCTATCTTCCCTATCATCGTGAATTAAAAATACAGGAATAAAAGAATAAAAGAAGTGCAAGAGGGAGGTGAAAAAATAAAAATAAATAATCAATACTCCCGTCCTCTCACAAGCCCACCCGGGCCGTTTTGACTAGAGTAGTGTGTACTGTACCAGTAGACATGGATCCAGTCATAGTGAAAGGTTCAAGCCAATAAAAAAAACAAAATTGCAAATCGGAGATTTTCTTTTTAGGCGCCGCCCTATCAAAGGTTGTATGGAGCATACGTATGTATGTATGTACATACCTAACTATGTTTTAACACCATTTAGAAAGTATTAGGCACACCTCTCTCAATTGCATAGTTTTTCATTCCCCCCACCCCAGGCCTTATGCATGATGAAGCAATGGGCTGGTTTCAAGGGCGGAGTAATCCCTACGATCATTGGCAATACTGTAGAAAGAATCGACGGAAATCTTACCGTGTTGCCGCCAAGGGACACATGGTATTGTGATTTGAAACCAATGATGCAGTAGTCGCAAATGTAATGGAGAGCAAGCTCGACTCGCGGGAAGTTGCTGCGAGTCATACTAGTACACACATCTCTGGGGGATGTTGATTATGACGGTCGTTACCATTAGCTCGTAACAGTTGACTGCATGAGATCTCTGTTCCTACTTCGACCCAGAAGGTGGCAAGGAACCCTTGGGGGCGACGTGCAGGGAGATTTGATTTAGCGGTGCCAGGCTATGGTAAGCAATCCATGAATTTAATGGATGATGGAATGGATCGCTTCCTTCCTTTCCGTTTCCGCGTGTGACAAGGGAATTAAAGCCACCCATCACCTTATTTTATAAGCCACAAGAAAAAAAGAAAGAGAAAGAGAAAAAGAAAAAGAAAAAGAAAAAAAGATGAGAACATAGTGCGGGGTCCCTACTACCAAATGGGAGTTTGTAACTTATTTCCATTCCAGGCTACTTGTGCCTGTTGCTCGGAAATACAGCCAATGAGACCCGTTGTCTGGTGGTCAGTTTGATAAGACCAAATGAAGAGACGGGCGAGACGGAGGAACACAAGCGAGTCAAGAGTACGGAGAGAAAATATTCGGTCTCCTTCACACCTCCCATAAAGCAAACAGCTCTTGACATCAGAATACAGGGATTATTTTGGATCCTTTTCATTCCAAGAGAGAGAGAGAGAGATACATGAGGTTGGACTCTGGAAGCTAAGGCTAACTCGCTAGTGTAAGTACTAGTACTAAGAATAGGAGGAGTAGTAAATCAGTCACCGATTAAATATACATTAGTAGATAGCTCCTCTCCGTACATCATTCAAGTTGATTGTTGCTGGCAGTTCTTATTGTAGGGTTACTAGGCCCGAAGATCACGTGTATATACGGATAGTTATCCATCGCTAGCAGCGCCTCGAATCTCTATTCAGCCATGTCCTAAGCCGAAGTTCTTCGGCTGTGTTAATAGGCAGAACATGAACTCCATAGTGCTGGCAATCATAGTAATTTGAATAATACGAGGGACAACAGACTCTAGGTCAGCGTTCTGATTCAACACATGACCCTCCTCACTCCCTCCCCAAGATATGCATCGTACTGGGTTGTACGAGAACCAATGACCTGGAGGTCGTTGGGTTAACTCCCGTCACAGAGGGGGAAAAACTTGTGTACCAGGAGCAGCACAATGACATTACCATCAGCATCGTCACATCCATCTCTTTCGGCCTTTTTCTTTTCTTTTTTCTTTTTTGAACACTTTCCATGAAAATCTTCGTTGATCTGGAACGATTGGAGATATGCAGAGAACCGCGATAGTGTTGTACATACATTGCACTGTATTAGATTTAGTGTATTATCTTAGATTAGTCTAGCTTACCACTGCATATAGGAAGGAGTATCGACTTTGAAGATCATCTCTGGCTCTTGTGTCTTCGTTGGTCTGCGATAAGCTATTGGAGGAGCTACTGGGGGGGTTTTACACGTGCTGTTGATGACGGTAGCTGTCGTGATAATATCCAGGGTGACTCCTCATTAACTCGTATAAGATGTGGATGTGGTTCTTTGTTTCGGGGCTTACTCCGTACATGGGGATGTTTTGATTAGGGTGGGAGACACAACCAGGGAAGTCCATCTAAGGTACTCTGTACGGAGTATACCGCCCCAGATACGCAGGTATGTATGTATGTATGTACATACATACATACCTGTACAGATCCATGTAAGTACTATCTACATACATACATCCAGATGCGAACGTACGTCTATGCGAGATTGAGACAAATGCTTACCCCAGAAAAGGGAGCAAGGAACCGGAACAAGGGAAAAGAAAAAGGGAAAAAATAGGGAAAGAAATGGACTTATCGGGCTACACAGGATAACTATTCCGCAAACAAAACATTGTTTCTTGAAGTAAGGACTCGAGTCTCAGTGGAAGAAGATGAAAGTCTAACCTTGTAAACCCGAATGACTGATCTAGCAATGGGGATCTCAAGTTACCGTTCAGTGGGGGCAAGACGGCACTTCAAGCTCAACAGATTCTATGATCCTGGTTTAACATCTCCAATGGTCCATGGTCAAACCTAGTTTACGCCATGTCGCTAAAAAGCCACCTGAAGACTCTCCACAGTCCCGCATTTTCCTTCTGGCTCTTACGTACTCCTCTACCATTATTGAGATCTACAATTCACCATGGACTGGATTGTAAAGCCTCATGGGTCTTGTTCATCTTTCATTTTTATTTGCAAGGGTTACTATGGTCGACCATAGCACCGAGATAGTTCTAGATATAGGTGCACAATGTACGGAGTAGGATAATTTGAATTCCCCTCAAGTTAAGAGTCACGGGGATCAAAGAGGTGCTATAAAGGGCGGCTTCGGCGTCCTGGGACTGTCCAGTGTGTTCACCGCAGCTGCAACTGCCATGCAGTGATCATCGCGAGTCTGATTGTCCCTTGGGACCCCAAAAATTGCGACCCCTCATTCAAGTGGATGATATTCACTCTTGACTGGACTGACTTTCTAGGTTATTACCTGTCTTCCCATCCCATCGGCTGATAAGTAGTATTCAGTTTCAACAGTCCGATGGCAGATTGGAACTAACCACGTGGGATTGGACATCTGACAAGGCCTGTAAAAATTGGCTTCCTTACCTACTTCTCTTTCAATACTTTGAGTTTCAATTCAATTGTCAATTCCTGGAATCACACCATGATACAGAGTACAGAGTACAGAGTTCCTATGGGTATCACAGTCTGATGGACCACAGTGATGATACATCCATACACAGTGGTGATACATCTATACGGATACACAGGTTTTCAAATCACAGTTTAGAGCAACCCTGATAGTATCTAGTACTACTAAGGAACACATTTAGGGCTAAGATACTCACTCTGTCATACGTCCTAGGAATAATGATCTATCTACTTTCCAGGTTCTACATCCTGAGTACCCATCCATTTGCCTTTGGTACGGAGTACAGTACCTTCTCTTTCCTTTACATCCCCAGTTGTACTGCGGTACTACTGTATACTACTCGGTATGTCTAGTTAATGTATGGAAGCATACTTAGTAATGCACTCCAAGTCCATAACTATATGTCGCGCTCATTATTAATGTGTATCCCTTGATTATAATTTTTCCTTTCTGCGTTCTTTAACTCTATTCTCAGACTTCCTTCCCCCCACCCCCTTCTAATTCGCTCACCGTGCTGTAGGCTTCCTCCAAACTGCCGGGCTCTTTTGCCAACTACTAGATAGTATAAGAGACAAGGGTCGTTTCCTCTGGAGTCCTGGACCATGACAGGCGCGCCTGTCAACCGCAAGTACCCTTAGCGGTGGCGATCGTAATTGTAATACGGAAAAGTCTGGGCTTAAATTAGTAGGTTCCTCGTTAGCTAGTCGGTAACCCAATCAAACTGACTGAAGATGGGTGGTACAACCGGAAGCTCCTAAACAGGTACTACACTTACCCAACCTTACCTTACCTTAGTAAGAATAATGACGGGTAGTAACCTGGTACAGCCGAAAAATAGCCCCTGTTAAAGATGGGGCATTCCATTAGAATTTCCGTTTGAGTTAGGGGTGCCGATGGGCTGGAAGAGGGGAGGGAAACTGCCTTTTATAGCTCACTACCTTGCCACATAAAATCATGGCTTTCGGTCGATCTGCTCCGAAAGCTTTCAGCTTTCCTGATAATGCGTTGCCTGTCCCAATACCTTTTGTACGAAATACAGTCCTCACCAGGTAGACTGCATCATATCATTCCTTAGTAACCTAACTATACTAAGATTAGTAGGTAGCCCCTAGTATATGGTAATACCTATCCCGATCCCGAATACGGAGCATCTACTCGATTAGATTTACGTAGAAGACCGATTTAGCACTGGACTCCGTACTCAGTAGCATCAGTGGAAATATCCCCATGATGCAGGATGGATAACTAAGTTACTAACCCATCCATAGGCTAGCGGAATTCATTCCAAGGAAAAGGCTGTACGCCCAGTCAGCAATGATTGGCCAAGGCTCTAATCTAGAGCACAAGGCACAGGGCCCACAAGCAGCTGGGAGTCCTCCCCAAATAATGTCGAGCGGAAGAGTGTCAGTTGGTGGGCAACAAACCTCCGACTAGTCCTTAGTGCTCCTGGGCTTTACCCCAGTTGTTATCGGCAACTTAGCCAGACCCAGACGCCTGCCTGTCAATTGTAGGAGACATCTAAATCGGGTATGTAGTACTCCGTGTACCTACCTAGTAGGTACTACCTTGGGGAGGAGTCAGGTAATTCAAAATGGTAAGGTTCTCTCTCTCTCTCTCTCTCTCTCTCTCTCTCTCTCTTTCTAGTCTACTTATTCCTATCTTGACATACTAACTATTGTAGGGAGTAGTTGCACATCACGATAGGATCTTGTCTTTAGATAGATACTTTGGTGTATTCAAGTTGTATGATGTATAGTATATATATACATTTGTATAAGCATGTATGTTATCCATGTATGTACATACATACAAGTACCGAGCCGTACTCCATTCATATGGAACCGACCTTCAAGCCCTGTCTGGTAAGGATCTGGTAAAATCAATCAAGAATAGAGGAAGGACTCACTTGCATCACTCCTCTTATGCCTCTGATCCTTTCCAGCTGTATATCTGTAATGTACTCCATACATACATGGATTCTTATGGTATTTATGGAATTATGCGCCATTTAAATTACAACACGCAGCAAATATCGATCACGAGAGGAAGGATGAGGCCGACAAGAAAAAAACAAAAAAAAAAAAAGGAGTTATGGATCAGCTCCTATTCATTTTGTCACTTTTCATGACAGAGAGTTATTGCCCCATTTCCCTTTCTAATCTTGCATTTTAATATCGTTTCATCATCTTCTTTTGCCTCGTTGTCTTCTTGTTTTTCTGGTTCCTTTCCAGTTGTCTTCCCCATACCGGACCAAAACAACATTTAGGACCGACGTTTGTCTGTATCACCGTCGCAGGACGACTCCACTGATCCCGACAGCTTATTATCGTGATTATTATTATTTTATTTTAATTAAAATTAAATTATCTTTTTGGGTTTTTTTTTTTAAAAAAAAAGGAAAAAAAAGAAAAAGAAAAAAAGAAAAAAGCAAAAACCTATTCTCAGTCCCTCTAATCACGATTTATCAGAATCGGTATTACCGTACTATCTTATTTAAAGGACTTTACCTACTTCATTCGGGGGGCATCATTTGGGTCTAGTGCTCTTACTACAAACTCCCACTGCTACCTACCTCGTACTCCAATATTGCCAGACTACCAATAATAATAACAATGAATCATAAATTGATTATTATTTATTGATTTATTGTTGTGGTTGTGGTTGTGGTTGTTGTTGTCATTATTGTTATTATTTATTCCTATTATTATTCTGATATTATTATTTCTAAGTATTATAAGTATTATAAGTACTCCGTACAGTATTATATTCCAGCCTCAAATCAGCGATTGCAGTTGCTTCTCTTAAATCGATCCATCGGCCTTCCTGTGACTTGTTGGCTAGAACCTCGCCCCCCCTCTCTCTCTCTCCTCCTCTTCTCAAGCCATCGAAAGGTGCTGCATGCCTTCTCGGTTTTAATTTCTCTGACAGTCTCTCCACTTAATCAAGATTTGACTCCTCTCCCGGTCTTTTCCTCCCTTTTCCATCTCGCTACGTACTTGATCCACTAATTTTCCTCTCCCGAGAAGCTGTTTCTCTATTTACTCCACCGTATCTCCCTTCCGTCTAGTGGTTTGCGTAGGTATTGATTTTCATGTCGACGTCTTCAATACCTTAATATTCTTTTTCCTTTTCCTTTGCCCTTTTCTCTTTTCCAAATTTTTTTTTTTTCCATTTTGTTTTTCTTTTGACGATCGTATTTCATTTCCTTTTTGTCCACTTGACCCTCGTGTGCTATACCAACCTTTCAATTGTCTCGTTACCCATTCTTGTTCGTTCATCTTGCGGTATCCCCATTCTCCACTGCTGTCTGTTGCCCGCTCCCCGCTGTTCCTTATCTATCAGCGGTTGTCCCGCTTTCCTAGACAGCCTTGAACTTCCACGCTTTGGACACTTGCAACCATGGCCCCCGGCAGTGGACGGGACTTCAACTGCTCCTGGGAGCATTGTGGAAAGGTGAATTCATTTGAAACCCCTTTCCTTCGCCCGTCCAATCGGCTATAGGAAGGTGACCCAGGCATACTGACACTCGGAACAGTCTTTTAATCGCAAATCAGACCTCTGCAGGCATTATCGCATACATACTAACGAGCGACCTTATCACTGTCTGGTAAAAGACTGCAACAAGAGCTTTATTCAACGGAGTGCGTTGACGGTCCATTCACGAACGCATACTGGGGAAAAGCCTCATATCTGTGACCATGAAGGTTGCCACAAAGCATTCTCCGATGTAAGCCTTGGGTTTTTTAAAAACAGCTTAGTCGGTCATGGGAGATGCTGACACAGCGCAGTCGTCAAGCTTAGCCCGCCACCGGAGAATTCACACGGGGAAGCGGCCTTACATATGCCAGGAACCGACATGTGAGCGAAGGTAGAATTACAATCTACTCCTCAAATGGAGCAAGCATTAATGTGCTCCTATAGCTTTTGCCGCAAAACAACGTTAACAAAACATCAACACCGTTCACACCCCCCAGGCACGGTGACTCGTCCGCCATCCGAGGATGCGACCTCCGAACATTCTTATCAGGCGCCTGTTCCTGTTTCCGTACCGAACGATCAATATCTTCTTGCACAGCAGCCTTACTACCCTCACACGCAGACACCATCCCACGAGTTCTACCCGCCCCCGAGCCTCCCAATAACGCCTGTTCCCGTGCAAGATGCGCCAGCGATTATTACCCAAAGCGTACCGGTGACGTCTCCCGTTGACGTTCGACAAGCGCAACAGCAATATATGCAACTAATGCAACAACGATACGATCCAAGCCGCCAGGGGTATACCGTTCCGCCGGAATTCCCGCAACCCTTTTCCACTGTTCCTACCGTTGACGGCCACCCGTTGATGGTCACCTATCCTCATAATTTTCAATATAAGCAACAACAAACTCGGATCTTGAATCAACCCGAGGGTACCGACTGGGGCTTCTTGGGAGTGGGTTAAATAGTACCACTAGCCCGCTTTGGATCCACTAGTCCCTTGTGCGACCATTACGCCTGGCCCTTGGAAGAATCGCCCGACAGGCCAGCGAAAGCCTTCCGTGCAACTTGATAGCATAGCATCCCCGGCCTGGGAACCGTGATACCCACTGTATCGTGTGATGCCTATAACGACCTACTGATGAGCGTTCCAATTTGTACCAGTGGTTCATTTCATTAGCCCGTATACGAGTTGATCATCTGTTATCATCTTTTTGCAATGCTTGGGACCGATGATGATATTATCGGTCGCTTCGTCTTCCATTTTTTTGCCGGCTCTACTATCTATTTATTTATTTATTTATTTTGGGACGATTCCCCCCTGTTTAAAAGGCTAGGGTGAGGCGTTTGTGATACTTGATACCTACGATAATTTCTTGGCGATCTTTGTGATGCGTGGTAGTCGCTTGTAATCCAGCTCCGCTTATTTTCGACGGGGATGGAGATATGGGTCTGGTGTATTTACTGAGGTCTACGGAGTAACTTCTACTAATATGAGAACTTCTCTCTTTCCCTGCTTGTCGTGAGCTAAATAGTTGTCAATGCAAGCAACCCAGCAAGCCACACGCTTCGGCCAAGGAAGCCAGAGCAGAATTAACTTCAAGGAACCCTGAACAATTATCCACTTTATTCCATGGTCCAGTCCATGGAAACCGACAAGTTTTGAATTTGATGTTTATTGTTCCCCTGGAGGGAAAAAAAAAAAAAAAAAAAAAGGGTAAGGTTTCCCAACAGTTTGGGCGCCCGAGATACCAGACCGTCAATCTTCATTCGTTCCTGAAGAACTACCTCTAGTACGAGTGTGTATCGAGCATCAACATCGCATGAGGATACTCCGTACCGTTCAACAGTAAAGATACGGAGTACGGAGTAGAAAGACAATCTATACCACAGATTCCCTACCCACGGACCGCAAATAAGGCTGACCGGAACCAAGTCTTCCACGAGCTACCTTCCTTCCTCCGTCCATCCCGAACAAGATGATTTTCTCTACTAAACTGGAATCCCAAGGCGACGAAGGAAGTGGGGGTCAACCTGTTCGGTTTAGTCCAGACCAATAAACAACCGTCGTTGATTCTCGTAGATCTCCGAGAAGTGGATCCTGGCGCCGTAGCGATTCCAACGACTAGATACCTAATGTAGATAGTACGGAGTACTCCGTAGTACTCCGTACGGAGAGTAACTCCCTAGTAGACTATCCGTATAGTCTACTTTACTGCTTACGATACGGAGTACGGATTACTGCTTACCTTACCCGGGGCCCTTCCCCCCCCCCCCTCCGAGTTGACTTGATCACCACCGGAATCGAGAGAAGATTTTACGAGAATTCATTGTACCCTGTAACGTTACTAGTCTACGGTGGTGGAATTCAAAACCCTGTGGCTACTATACTTCTTCTGGCGATCTTAGACGAAATCGTCTACTTGTCCTTCTGTTATTGCTGTACGGTGCCTAGAAGGTACTTTCGGTATGTACTGTACCTTGGGTATGGAGTATGCTGGACCAATTTCCTGATCGGGTAAACCCTTCAAGGTTGGGGGGGGGGGTGCGTTCTACTTGGAAACAAAGAAGTCGTTCGCTGTCTGAGGATGAGGTGTTAGGGTTTACGCTGGTGCGGGATTGTCCTGGTGGAACTCTGGTGGAGGCGTTACTTGCTGGACGGGGTTGGAGAGAGGGAGATTGGGCTGGACTGGGGCGTTGAGGTGAAACTTCGTTCCTAGAACTTAATTCGGGGGAAGTCCTTAGTTCTAAGTTGGTGCTTGGTACTTTTATGGATGGAGATCATTCTATCTGTCTGTTGCATGAGATGGCTTCATTGAGTTTAGTAGTATCTGTAACTCGAGTCTTATACTATCTCTCTACTCTGTATATATATATATATATATCTAAGTATATTAGTACTGTATCGTCGTTTCTCTATCTACAAGTTTGTATAGATACCAAGTCTAACACCCACAGCCACAGCTACCAACTTATCAACCCCCGCTCTCGATCGAACCCTCCCCTGATCTGTTCCGGTTTCACTACCTTCCCCTTCAGCACGGTATACCGGATGATATTCTCGCAGTCCTCTGGTCGAACGCGCGCCAGCCAGATACCCTGCGCTGCGCCTTCTTCCCCCTTCGCCGAAGTCTCCAGTGGATCATCCTGCGTGCGATACCACTCGAAGTCGCGACGGCGGTATACTATCACGTTCGCGGAGTACTTGTGGCCTCCGACGTGGCTGATGAAGTAGACGCCAACACCGCCGGGTCGCTCGTCATCGAGATCCCGGTATAGCCCTAGCGGTCGCAGGTGGCGTTCGAATTCTTTGCGGAGGAGCGGTGCTGATTGGCCGCATCGGGCGTCTCGTGTGCGTTGGGAGCAAAGGAGGATCACTGCGGCGTGGGGGCAGGAACGCGATCGGAGGGGTGTCAGTGTATGTGGTTGTGGTGGTGGTGGTTGGTCCTCGGATTTTTCAGCTGTCGATGCAGGCTCCGGGATAGCGGCTAAGGGGGTGGTGGTTGTCGGCGCGGGGCTGACGAAGTATTTAATCAGGTCGGACGTCAAGGCCGGAGTGACCTGGTCCACGATGGTGAAACTGGGTAGAAGCAGGACGGTTGTTGGTTGCTTCCCCGATTCATGGTGATGGTATTCGTCCGGGACGGGCATATTGGAGGCGGATAGCTTTAATTTCTGCTCTGCTCGTTAGTACAGACAGCGCGGCCAAGCTGAAGCAGCATTGGATTGAGGCTTACGCCGTTACTGGGCTTGAGGGCCCCTTTCTCAATGGCCTCCATCACGCTACCCGGTTCGTCCGCCACATCTCTTACCCAGTCCGTTTTTCCGGTCGCAACCACTAGGTGAGTCGCCCATCCGTCGACATTTCCGTACAGGGTATCCTCATAGTCCACATCGAACTTTGCGGGGTACCGAACCGTGCACGAAGCGCAGTCGTGGAGACATTCTTCCCCGTCAACGGAGGGGTCGACCTTGGTAAATAGTTTGTCGGGGGCTGAAGCCGTTCGGAAGTCTTCCACAGACTCCGTATCTTTGGACAACTCTGATGAGGTTGGGCTGAAGAGTGAGGTACTGCGTTTCCAGAGAGTCTGCATGGTGTGGGAGGAATTGCGAGAGGAAAAAGTTGGAGGTGGAAAAGCCAGATCTTATCAATCACTAAGCGCGGAATCCTTTCCGAGGCTGACTGATACAAGTCATTGCTTCAAATGCAACTATTTCGGTATTTCGGTATTTCGGTCCAATTTATAATATTTCCAAAGAAATGAAAAAAATAAAAAAAATCATGTTGTATTATTTGAAACGCCATGGATATTAATGGCATAGGGTAAATCCGATGGCGCCTGGGTATCTACTAAATGAATAACACTTCCACCAGAACTGCCCGATGCGTTGGATTGTAGGCGTCGAAGCGGCCGCATTGAAGGCGTCCGGGGCGTGGTCAGCCGATGCTGATCGATGCTTCTCGACCAAACGGGTGACCGATAACTCTGCCTTCCTGATGTTGTATAATTCGAGCGGCTCTCCCAGGTTGATGCATTTGAAGGCTGTAAACTGTTGTTCCGGCCTTGCGAGAACGCCTCGCTATCGTCATGGTAATTCGCCGAATCTGTCTCCCCTTCCTCGTCCGAAGGTCCGATGATGGACTCACTATCGTCGCGGGAGCTTTCGGCATAGATATCATCCATAATCTGCGTATCAAGCGACTTCATCCCTCTCAGAAGCTCGGCAAATATGTGCATCAAGTCCCGGAATTCGGTCTCGTGAAGCTCGTGCGACGAGAAGCGCGCGCGTTCATAAAGTGCGATGAATTGGGCTCCGATCTCGGGCGGCTTGATAACATTCAGGGTGGTAAGATGTTGCAGATATTCCCGCACTCCCATCGACACCGGTCGCCGTAAAATGTCTACCACTCGTGTGTCCGGGATCGATTGTTCAGCGTCAGGGGAAGAGGGGTTAAACGAGCAGGTCGCTGGCAAAAAGGGGTCCGGGGGGGCGAGAGAGACTGCTTTGGCTTCGATCAAATTTGGGAGCTCTTGGATCACCGTCCGGTACGGCAGGTCAGGCAAATCGGGGGATGTAGGTGACGACCATCCTGGGTGTTCAACATGGCCCCAAGGAGGACGGTCGCGGTCTATCAAAAGCATGGGATAGTCGGCAAAGTTCTCTCCATCTGCTGCCGTATCCCTTGGTCTGGCTTGAAAGGCGACAATAGCGCTGCGAGCAAGACCCTCAACCACCAGTCGTCTTACGCTCTTTCCTACATCTTCCTTCTCGATCGGAATCCATGCTTTGGGGATTTCTGCCAAGGCACTGCGATTGGTATAAATCCGCGTTGCGTAAATCAGCGCGGCGAGGATGAACGTCACTATGTAGCTGCCACTGATGATAAAGATATTTGTGAGTCGCGATGTTACGTAGCATTGGTAGATCGCGTCGGCCGGGGTCAAGACTATGAGACAGAAGAGGACAACAGATAGAATAATGAAGACAGTGGAGTTGAGGACGCGATAGAAATTCCAGGCCATAATACCGAGCACATCATATTGCGTATCGCAGCCTGTGTTCGTCGCTGCCTCAACCGTCTATGATCATGAAAGCACAATGGAGAGAGAGAACGATGAAGTACTGTACCTTTTAAGTTGGCCGACCGACAGAATGGTCACGTGATATCCAGAGTCCAACCAAATTAAGGGGCCGATGTTTTAGTAAGTACGGAGTACGGAGAATAACTTGGAGCGATTACTATAATTATACGGGGAGAATACGGAGTACGTCAAATTTAAGGGGTCGTCCACAAGAAGAACAACTTGAAGAACATGACCTCCGTTAATGTAGGACTAACTATACATCTATGTTCGTGATGCTCAGTATTAAAGCCCCAGTCGCTTAGTCGTCAGCAACTGCGACCTCATCCTCCCATTGAGCTTCGAGGGCCTCTCCTCGAGCCCGGCGGATAACCCTTTCAATACCATCCAGACCCTTCTCCAATACTTCCATCTTAGGGCCGTAACTCAGACGGACAAAGTGATGGCAGGGGCTGTCAAACAGATCTCTTCTCTTTGCGGGATTCAGATCGAAGAAAATACCAGGTACCACGATGACCTTCTCAGTCAGGAGGGCGTTGAAGAAGTTCAGACCGTCGGAGATGTTAGCTTTTCGGGGAAGAGGAGGGTCCAAAGAAGTCAGATCAAGCCAAATGTAGAAGGTAGCCTGAGGAACATCCTTAATACGGAATCCAATGTCCGTCAATCGTTTCACAACAAAGTCTCTCTTGTCACGGAAATGTTTCTGGAGAGCCTTCATCTCCGCACGTACAAGAGACGGCTCAAGCATGGGTATGGCGGCCTCCTGGAACGGCACGTTGGCTCCTCCGTCAAGGTAGGAACCAGCAGAGCCCAGAGCGTCAACGAACTCCTTGGGACCGACGACCCAAGCGATACGCCAACCAGGCAGGCGGAAACGCTTTGTCAGACCATCAATGAGCAGAACATCTATCAAAAGTTAGCAGAAGAAGAAGAAGAAGAAGAAGAAGAAGAAGAAAATTCATGCGGAACTGCTGGGTGATAGCTAACCATCTTGGTTTACATCCTCCACATTGGTAGCACCACTGAGAGTCGTGCCGTCGCAGTCGGTGGTGTAGTTGTATCCTCCATAGAATTCATCCAAAATCAGCGTCGCACGATCTCTGCAGATGTCTTGGATTCGAACCAGCTCCTCGCTGGAAACAAAATGACCCGTCGGGTTACGAGGATTCGATGTCAAGAGGACCTGAGTACCACGGGCGATTTCCTCTGCAATCTTGTCGGGATGGATATGATAATGGTCATTCTGGGAGAGAGGGATGGGGATAGGAGCGATCTAGAAGATATCTTGTGAGCGATCGCAATACGCGGCAAAGACCGTGGCATGTTAGTAGACCGCACTTTCGGGGTGAGTCCACTGAGAAGCCAGCACTTACGTTCTTAAACAAGGTCAACATCTCCGAGTACGCAGAATAGTCGGGAATGGGGAAGGACAGGTATGAATTGCCGAGGATGGCTGCAATTCGAATCAAACCCGCACGCCCACCGGGCACAATGCAGACATTCTCCCAGGTGTATTTGCTGTCCTTGCCCTGGCGATAATGCTCATTGTACAGCCGAGCGACAGCGGCGCGGAGGGGCTTGATACCGGCCGTGGGGCCGTACTCACGCGCAGCAGAGGTGATGGGAATGCTCGTGGGCCGAGGGAAACTGCCTTCGATCTCATCGTCGGCTTCAGGGGCACCTTGTCCTAGGTTCGCCCATTCGGAGGGATTCTCTGCGTAACCGTGTTCTGTCGCACGTTCCGTACACCAGACGACGCCTGTCGAGGCACGCGAGGCATCGAGACCAGCGTGGGGACGATGACCTTCGTGAGCGCTTCGGAATTGCCGGTGGGTTTCCGATCGGAGTTCTGGAAAGTTTTGGTTTGTCAGTTGGAATACTTTTTCTTTTTCTTTTTCTTTTTCTTCGCTGTTGGGAAGCCCCTCATTCCAGAGGTTCTACAACGTTGTCGATCAACTGGGACACTTTCATGAAAAGAGTAACACACCGTTCTCCGATAACTCTTTACCCAGTGAGAATCGCCTGTTAGAAGGACGCAAAATGCTCACGCGACGTCCGGAAAACGACATGATTGCCACTGCTTGGTCGATGCGATGGATTAAAAATAGTTTCGGCAGATTTATACGTTTCTTGGCTCTGTGTAGAGTTTTATGAGTATAAACTTAGGATAAAAAAATAAAATCCAATAACGCCAAGGACTACTAGTAGTAGAGATCCTATGGAGGAAGAAAGAAGGATAAAAAGAAAAGAGACAGCCTAACAGTTGAAGTGTATTCGACCGCGTCAAGCGCTGTTATTAAATCTCGAGAAGAGACTGAAAAAGCAAAGGACGGATTGGAAGTGAACGCCTGGTTGTCGACTCAGCCCGATCCCCAAGTACAGTACTAAAAACTCGAGCCAATGGTAGAAACAAATTATATCCCGCAAACTTGATAATCCCTCAATATACTGTAGTCTATCTACTACGGAGTACTAATGGAGCAAGGTCGAAAATACCTCATGGAGTAAGATATTCTAATTTCATAAATCTCTCCCCCTATCTATCCCATCCGGTACTACGGAGTACGGAGTAGTAGTACTACTGTACCTATAATTATTATACTATTACGGTGGCACAAACTTCAAAGAGGATCGGAACGGTAGATCGGGTCTAGAAAAGTGAGATGCCGAGCGGTCGAGAAGTCTGGATTTAAATGCCAGTTTCCGATCAGCGGGAAATAATTAATTAATAAAAGTTAGTACGGAGTACTAGGATAGTATGTATGTATGTCCATACAGTACGGAGTACTCCGTACGGAGTACATAATACATACATCCTAAGTACTCAGTACTCCGTACTAGTACGTATAGTATTGGAAGCCGGGTGGGGCTCATCGGATTCCATCCGATGGGTGATATCTAGCATATAATTAGTATCACTCTGTACAGTCCATTTATAGTGTTCTATGGCTTCGATAAGTTCTGGGAATAATTTCCTATTAAGTCGGAATCAAACAACAGTTCGCCTTTTCTATACCTATATGATATATCCAACCCGACCAACCCGAAAAAAAAAAAGAAAGAAAGAAAGAAAGAAAGAAAGAAAGAAAGAAAAAAAGAAGAAAAAAAGGGGGAAAGCGCTCAAACTCGCCAAGTCCAACGGAAGAGCCAGTCTTGGAAATACAAGTTCACTATACATCTCATCTCTTTAACCTGGAAATCGGTCTGTTCGACAGAACAGCGGTATACGTACATCATGCAGTCATTGCCCGCACATAACAAGGGAAGGGGGTCTGAACAAAAAGAAATAAGGTCAAGTCGTCATGGGCATCTCACCCGACAAAAGGATAAAATGCACATGGTGAAGGTAAAGATCAACATCAAACAGATCTCGATAACACACCAAGGTGGTTGAAAGTAAGAAAAGGAAAAGAAGATAAGGGCCCCCCCCCCCCCAAAATAATAATAATAATAAAGAGAATCCGACGAAAAAAAAAGAAAGAAAACGAACCCAACCCTTTCTCTTCCCTGTTTATTCATGAAAATTGAATCAATGGCTCCTCAATATAGTCTCAAGCCAATCCAGTTGGAAATGAGTTGTAGAAAACCTGATGACAACGCCGGCGACTTCTTAAAAATACGCCCCTTCTTTTCCTTCCATCTCCGTAGATAACCAGAGCGAAAGGGGGAATTTCAAAAAAAAAAAAAAAAAAAAAAGAGAGAGAGAGAAAGAAATGAGAAGAGAAGACAAAAAAAATAGTACGTAGTAAAGAAGGGAAAAAAGAAAGTGCGCTTCGCTTTGGCTATATTGCGTTTAGGTCTCGACGGCTTGGCAATAGAGTTGAATCTCTCCCACTTGACCTCGAGCAAGCATATCACGATGTTGCTCCCGCCACTCCATAAATGCCAACTGAACGGCCTCATCGCTATCAATAGTGACGAAGTCTCCATCCTCATCCCGGTAACGCAACCTGACCAACTTATTGCCAATGGATCGATTGGTGAACCGGGCTAGTTTCGCATCCACTCGATCTGTGAGGGACCGGAACATGATGTTGCTAGCTATCACTAACGTGACATAGTTGTCGTCGAAGTTAACCTTCGCTTTAAGTTGGGTCGGCATGAAAGGCTCTTCCTCCGGTTCGTGGGTCAATGGGGATGTGGGCTGATCCGAAACCGGCAGGTTTCCTCGAGATTCAGAATATTGAGGCTCATGGAAATGTGTATGTTGTCCGTTGGATGTATTTCCATTTCGGCTAGGGAGACTGCTATTGGTTGGTGAGTTGGCTTGACTTCTGTTGACCGGTGCCTTCATGCTAGCCATGTGCGCAGGGATCGGTGGAACGGGCACGTTGTCGACGGTTTGCATTGTGTGCGCGCCCATATAACGACGTAATTCAGGATTGTGGTGGTGTATATCCGGGCTACTCGCAGAGCGCATCCGCTGCGCCATGCCATTAGTGCCAGACATAGGAGGTAGTGAAGGACGCTGAGCCCCTCGCCCGTTAGGTGTTCCACTGAAATAGGGATTCGGAGTTGAACCATCTCTGGAAACACCACGAGACAATGCAGGTGCGGTGTACCGATTGGGCTCCTCGCTCCAAGTACTACCAGGTGTCGGCTGACGGCCGTACGTATAACCAGTAGACTGCGAGCTTGACCTTGTAGACGACGTTTCAGCAACCGGAGAGAAGTAAGAGTTGAGGTTTCTCTCGGCTGGCGACATACTGCCACCGGCAAATTGTGTGTGCACAGAGAGATTCGAATCTTGCAAGGGGAAGCGAAGGGGGCGATTAGTTGACAGTGGTGGGCCAGAGCCACCGCTTCCGCCTGTTGCGGATCGTGTCCGGAGACTGGTGCTTGATGCATTCCGACTCATGGGAAATTCGGAGAAGAAGCCGGCCTCCTTAGTTGCTTGCTCTTCGGCGTCATATTCCTGCTGGTACGGATTGGGCATGTTCGCCATGTTTCTCATGTACGTAAATTCCGTCTCAGATGTACCAGTATTTCGTGTGCTGCGATGCTCCGCCTGGATTGCTCGCTGGTTGTCAATTTCCTTGTACCATTTGCGCATAACGCCTTCATTTTGGTAGCGAATAATAAAGTTGTCCACAACACCCGGATCACCTTTCCAGAAAATTTGAATGCGATAAGAACCTACAAAACAATGTCAGTTCGGTCCTAGACTTGTTAAGGCCACAATCCCGCACCTGGCTTCTGAATACAAACTATATCAGTCACGTTCGCCATGTAGATGCGGCCCTTGAGCTGAAGGCGTGGCTTTCCCTTCACAGCGGTGGTTGGTTTGTCCTTGCCTACAATGAGCTTCGTTTTTTGTTTGTTCGGGTTGATATCTTTGCAGCAGAGGAGTATACGTTCGAAGAGATAGATGTGGTACTATGGTCGAAAAATGGGGCAAGTGCCCCAAAAACGTCAGCAATCAAGTCCTTCGCCATGTACTTGTGAGGATATAAAACAATGCAGTCAGAAGGCAGGGGGACGTTTGAATCTGTGAATATGCATGAAGCCACTGGTGTTACCAAGATCATGCCGTTGCCTGGCCATCTTGCTTTCGCGGCGCCCTTTTAGGCCATTCTCAGTAACCGAGATAATATGGAGAGCCAAAAATATGCAGCCTCAGAACCAAACCATAACGTAAAAGTAAACAGAATTCACGGGGTCGAGGGTCATCCAACACTGGCTAAAGGGGAACAAACCTCTCTTTCTGAATCCTTGCCATTGTCGCCCTTGAAAACGGTGAATGTACCGAAGCGGAGCAATTCCCCAAATGAATCTATCTTGAGTGACTTCCAATCGTCTACCCGTTCATCAAGATCTATGAATGCGGAAGCTAGGTGTTCTTTATCGATGGCATCGTTTGCAGAATCGAGGACAAACTGAATGGCGTCAATAGCATGAGTGATATCAGTCTGTAAGTCCGGGTTTTCAGTCTGCTTACGGAGTTCCTGGGAGATAGGATTAGTACGTCGCAACTGACAAAGACACTCAAAATGGCACGTGATACATACCGAAAGCATCAAAGGATACTTGGTCAACCGCTGAAAAGGCTTGACAAAGAACCCATTTAGCGTTGAAGGTTGAGCAACCATCTGGTTCAAGTCAACGGTCCTTGGGGCTGCATGGATCTTGTCCCACTCCTTCAGGCAGACTTCGTCGCAACGCATCTGGTTGGCGATAAACGGTTCGTACTGCTTGAAAGCTTCCTCGTGTTGAATAAACAACTCGCCCCAGTTCTGCTTCTCTTCCGGCAATGCATAATGCTGCTCAATCCGAATTAAGAATCGTTGGGCGAAATCAAGGAGATTGTTTAAATTTAAGAATATTTGATGGCTAGCATCGCCGGTCAGAGATCCTGTCTCCTCCAGTTCCTTCTTGAGTGCTTGCAAATTTTGAAGATGATGGACATAATCGCGCTCCGTCTCCAACAACTCCTTGAGGATATGCTCTCTCTTGGTAAGTTTCACGGTTCCTTTTTCCGGGGCACGGGATGGAACATCGGACGTTCGCTTCAATTGACCTTGCATTTCCAAAATATCCAACACACGGTTCACCATCTTGATCACTTTGATAAAGCCGGTTGTACTTTCACCGTACAAGTCGGTGATTAGAAAGCAGTCCTGCTGAGGAAAGCCCAATTCTTTCAGAGACGCCTGGAGAAATTTGAACGTGGCGGCTTTTGGACGTTTCGCTTCAGGGATCTTCTCAGGATCGACCTCGAGGATCTCTTCGGGGCTCGAGGCATTATAGATGGTCAACAAGGGGTACCCAGCCCGGAGGCATTTCCATAGCGACGCCACGGGGTCAGTATTTCCCTGTGTTTGGTCTTCTGCCTCCATGTGTCGCAAATGGGATTCGAAGTTCGGGAGTTCCGCTAGTCGCTTCTTCAGATTGACGCAGCTTTGATAGATCGACTCACCGCCGCGACGGTTGATGATATTGTCCTCAGCGATAGGACCGCCATTCATGACTGCGGTCTCCGCCATATTGTGTGCCGGTCGACTGGGACCGTGCGGAGAAACACCAACAGCTGGATGAGGGGAATGGTTCAAATCTGCGCAGCAGACCAACTAAGGGAGGGAGTGGACAGGGACGACAGACGTGGTTGTACAGGAATAACGTCGAGCATGGATTATAGCCGGTGGACCGATGCGGGATGGATGGCGCAAGCGAGCAGCTAAGGAGTGAGTGGAGATAGTGGTACGTTAACTATCCCTAAAGCTGAGTCAAACGACGGTTCCGTGTCTCGACTCTCCAGTAGGTTTGTTCAAAAAAAAATTGAAAAAAAAAGGAAATGAAAAGAAAGAAAAAAGAAATGAAAAAAAAAACACAGTTCGAGTGTATAAGTACCCTGGCCGAGGGGAAATCAAGCGGTTGTCCTTCCTTTTCTAATTTTTTCTTTTCCTTCTTCTGGCCTTTATTTTTATTTTCTTCCCCCCCGAATATCAAAATCTCTGGCCCTTGCTGGCAACAAGCCTCCAAGGACAGGGAAACTTGGGAGGGTACAAAGATAGAAAGGGTGAGTTGTGGGGTTTGCCGCTGCAACCAGGCAAGCGTATTGGAAAACCAGAGGGAAAGGATCAAGATCCGTCTTTTGGATTGTAGGGTATGTGGTTAAATAGTGGGTTGAAAAGAAATCAACAAGGAGTGCAAGGAGAAGAGGGGAGGGGGAAAAGAAAGAAGCATCAAGGTTGATCACCTAGTAGGTATGAAGGATCAGAGAAAGGAGGGAGGGAAGAGGGAGAGAGCGCGAGTCCAGGTCCAGGCCACCAGTAAGGAAGTGCAGTGGTTCGATTGCCAAATCGGGGTAGCGCGCGTCAGGCTCCTGAAGTTGGCTGGTGAATCATGAATGGTTCGGTGGTTGAAAGGGGAATCAGGGGTGGAGAGGGAGAGGGGCCTTTATGGGTGAGTACTAACTTGTATCTTGGAGGTAGTATGGATTAGACGCTGTACTACGGGAAGTATGTACAGTACATATTACTCTGTACTACTATTAGTAAACCTACAATAGTTTTAGTACTGGGCAAGTATGTTATGTAGTGTTTGTATGTATGTATGTACATCCATACAGTACTCCGTACCTCTCCGTACCTTAGTCCTTATAGGTATGTATGTATGTATGTATGTATGTAGTATGTACATACATACAGGGAGGTACTAAGTATAAGTAGTGCCATTGACCATATAGTATGCATGAGATGATTTTAATTATAGAACTTGTACGAAGTAGATTAGAATATTATCCCCTTGGTGACCTTCAAAATTGGACGACAGGGGGGAAATAAATCTCTACCGACGCAAAAACTGGGGTTGGGTTGAAGATTCTCTGACTAAAACTTTCCCATCTACCCAATACTATACAGTATCACGGGTGACGGGGCTGGGGAATGGATATCAAATGCACATCAGGGAGACTCATCTCTTACATGGAGTGTTTGAGATTTCAACTAGTCTAAAATAGTATATTATATTTACTATTAACTCCATTACCTAGTATTTTCGAGGCATCATTCATCGCAACTTTGGGTTCATTTAATTATTTCGAAGTGGAGATCGGGAATCAAGACCGTCTTTAAACCGCTATCAAGAGAAAGAATTTGGTCCTTTTGAAAATGATGTTATGCACGTCAGGATACACCTTCCTTGTTCTTTTTATAAGTAATATCATTATGACTCGGATGAGGAAACAGCCTGTCAAGTGATGTAAAAAAAAAAAAAAATGAAAATAAAAAACCCTATCTATTTCAAGCGCAACTCAGGATTCATGTGACTTTTTGTCTTGGACATTCCTATCAGCATTGAACGTTTTATCTCTCATTGGTATTACTAGTAGGCTTCCAATACTGTACTACTTACTACTAGTATTACTGTACACCTGCTATAGTGACCATCAACTAGGCACTTAAACTTGTTTCAAAATCCCCATTTAAGTTGGTTAACGGAGTATAGAATGCTACACAGAAGCTACTACACAATACCAATGACAGTACAGAGTACACACTCTCCTTTTTGACTCTGGAAGATTCACATTGAAAGGTTACTTCACACACATTTTCCAAAAAGAGGGAGAGACAAAGAAAGCGGGAAGGGCAGTTGGGCACTTGAATTAATAAGGATTCACTTAATTGAGTAGTGGTCACTGACTGCAGTGCCCGGTTAATGTTTACCAGTCGCTGACTCAGCCCTATACTTCATTTTATCATCCACTGTGAATCAAAAAGGAACCTGACATAAACAACTTAGCAGTAATAACCCTTTGCTTACAGGGTACTCTTTCCTTTTACTCTTGCTATCTTACTTTTGCTCTCTATATCTTCCATATGGTTCTCATCGAGCAACGATAGTTCAAGTTATACACCGGCTATGGACAAAAACGAGATTATGCCATGGCTCCTACGAAACCAATCCACAATGTTATGTGGAACCGTGGAGAGATGAAGCTCGCTAGTCTAGATCATTTGGACACCTCCTTGACTAATGTAACTCGCATCAAGAAGCAAAACGCTCAAGGATAATGTTCAGTCGGCGTCCTCCACAATGAAGTTCCATACCGATTTCTGCTCTTCTATCGGCATATTTCTCGGTGAACCCACGGTGTTGAATGAAGATCAAACACCTTCCATACTACTTCATATCGCTATGGAGAGCTCAAGGAATCCGGAAAGGAGTCAATATGAGCTCAGTCACATAGTACAATACCTAGGGCATGACCTCTCTTGTCTATGGAAGTAGCAGCCTGCAAGAGAAAGTTAGCTGCATTTTCTGTATCGGTGAGACAAGCGCTCTTCACCGTCCAATGGATATGGTTGTTGTAACAGTCTCCTAATGATGATCATTTAAGGTATTTTTTTTTTGAGAGAACTGATCTGATTTTTCATGTCAAGTTAAAAGCAATACCCAATTGCTAACCGCCTACGGAGTACTCCATACATGCATATGACAACTGACGTACCGGTTGATCTTTCACATGGGAGACATTTTAATCATCATGCAACTACAGAGTACTCCGTAGTAGCTAAAAAACCAACCTAGAGCTTGCGATGACCTCTTATATGATATGGGGGGGTGTAGAGAAAGCAATCTTATTTGAGTCAGTTACGACCTAGTAGTAGTATATAAAACAGTTACAGAGTACGGAGTACATACTCATACTACATACTCCGTACTACCACTCCTAACTACTCCGTACGGAGTACTACTAGCGGAGTAGTAGTAATCACATTTGACGTGACCCGTACCGTACATAGAAACTTGAACAGGCTGGTATGACTAAACCCTGTTGGGTATCGATAAGTCAGAGGTCAATCATCCACCCTTTACCTCAATCCCTCTTCCCAACACCCCTCCCTTCTTTCCCAAAAACAAACTTCATTCATTCAACGTGGCGTTCGATTACCGTCCTTCACCTCGGTCCTGAATTAACTATCGTTCATGTTTTTTCTTGAAAACCTCAATATAGGGACACAGGCAGCCCAAAACTCGCGTGTTTTTCGGTGGAAGTAAGAAGACAAACACTTCGTTAAGGGTTGCGCCGGGTGAGCAGAGCCTTAGGTCAACCCTCCCTCTTCCCCCCCCCCTTCTCGGGTGTCAGACCAAGAAAAAGAAAAGGCGGATCTCACCGCTGCACCACGGTCCCTCTTGTTGCAGTCGAGGAAAGGACTCATGGCCGGAGAGACTGCTGTGCCCGAAAATACAAGACCTCGTCTCCTTCGCGTCCACGCCGCCGCAAATTGTTCCTCCGACTTCACCGCCCCTTCAATATCCACACCTTACAGACTAGACGAGGGCTACTCGGACGAAACTAAAAGCCAGTCGGATAAAGAACTTGCGAACCTGCCCTCGGATGATGTGATGCCTCTTCCTGATTGGCTTCTAGCTAGTAGCAAAGAAGATAGGGCTGGTGCGTTGAACCCTCCCCGCCAGCCAGTCGCGAGCTTAGACAGCCTGGCCGATGCCATGGTCATGTGTTCTTCCTCCTGTTCACATCGATGATGCTTACTGTTGATCGTAATCAGAGATTGCTTACAGTTTGCTACGCACATTACCCATATCCTCCTTGGTTGCAGTTGTGGACCGTTTCGCCCCCTTGTTGTACATGGATCCCGTTGTCAAACTCCCTCCCGAGATCACCTCCGAGATCTTTTCCTACCTCGACCCTGAGACTCTTTTGGCAGCTTCATTGGCATCTCGCGCCTGGCGTGGTCGTATAATTGACTCTAGTCTATGGCGAGGGAAATATATTGACGAAGGCTGGCGCGTTGATATTGATGCAATCCGGGCGTTTGAAGAGAATCACTCCGCGCTTTCGTCCCCTTATCTTCGTAAATCCCGGTTAAGAACGTCTGACACAGATATCGGTGAACCAAAGCAAAAGAAACGCGTACCTCAAAGCTGGCTTGACTCGCGAACAACAGGATATCTGGGTAGTTACGGGATCGAGCGGCAAGATGGACATCAAACATCTGCCGAGGCCGACACTGAGGGTGACCATCTCATGAGTGACGTCTCAAACGATCAAAGCGGGTCAGCTTCCCCTGGGCAGCGATTATTGGGCTCGAACCACACTTGGGAAAGTCAGACTGACCTCGCTCGCACCATGCTACATGGACACGCGTCCCTATCAACCCACACGCCTCCAAAATCATCTATCTTGATCCGGATGCCCAATGGTGGTGCGAAGATCAATTGGCTTCATCTTTATAAGCAACGTAGACGCCTGGAAGACAATTGGAATAGAGGTCGCCTCACGAAATTCCAGATCCCACATCCTGAGCATATGGCGGAATGCCATCAGGAATGTATCTATTCAATCCAGTTCTGGGGCAATTGGCTGGTAAGTGGAAGTCGAGATAGGACTGTCCGAGTATGGAATATAGATACGCAGAGACTGCGGTATCGTCCTCTTGTGGGCCACACGAAATCGGTGCTCTGTCTCCAATTTGACCCTCGCCCGGCTGAAGACATCATTATGACCGGAAGCAGCGACAAAAGTGTCATTATTTGGCGCTTCTCCACCGGCGAGAAGCTCAGAGAGATTGCACCGGCGCACTACGACTCTGTATTGAACCTTAAATTTGATGAGCGTTACCTTGTCACATGCTCCAAAGATAGGCTGATCAAAGTGTGGAATCGGCGTGAACTCATGGCTGGTGACAAAGACTATCCTGCTATCCATTGTGGGTCCGCAGCTACGTATCCATCTTATATCGTGGATACAAGCCAGCTTCCTTCTCCAATTACAGAGGCAGAGTTGGCCAAGCGTAATATCCAAAGCTTATCTCCTTACTCTCTGTTGATGACGATAGCAGGGCACGGGGCTGCCGTTAATGCCATTCAGATAAGCGCAGATGAGATTGTTTCCGCTTCAGGCGACCGATTAATCAAAATCTGGAACATCCGCAGTGGTCTCTGCAAGAAGACCCTTGTGGGCCATGAAAAAGGGATTGCATGCGTTCAGTTCGATGGTCGGCGTATCATCAGTGGAAGCAATGATGACTCTGTCCGCATTTTTGACCACAGCTCTGGTGCGGAGGTTGCTTGTATGTCAGGTCATGCAGCCTTAGTAAGGACTGTTCAAGCCGGCTTTGGCGACCCACCAGGGGCAGAAGAAGCTATGAAATTGGAAGCCCTAGCTGTTGACAACGAATTCTTGGATGCTCGGCGCTCTGACGAAGCTGTAAACTACGGTCCAAGAGCCCTTCGACGTGCAGGGCACTATCAGAACACGGCCGGATCCAGAAACCCAAGAGATATCAAGGCACTGGGGGCTCATATCCCGCCAGGAGGAGGTGGAAGTAAATGGGCTAGGATTGTTTCTGGCTCATATGACGAGTTCGTGCAGGTCTGGAAGAAAGACAGAGATGGCACGTGGGTCATCGGCCTGTCTCTATCTCACGTAGACAGTTTGATGGAAATCAACGGAGAGGAGAACGAACGGCCTCGTAATTCACGAAATGCGTTTGCTCGGCGGGCTCGGCGAGCTCGACTAGCCAACCAGGCTATAGGTGGACACCATGGAGCAGCTGGCCCAGCAACTGTCATCCCTCAGGTTCAGCATCAGCATCAGCACGCAGCGCGAAACCAGCAAGCTCCTGGGAATGATAATATTGAACATCATCAACCACCCTCCAGGGTCTTCAAAGTTCAGTTTGATGCCCGGAAAATCATCTGCGCCACCCAGGACCCAAGGATAGTCGTATGGGACTTCGCGGATAACGACGACGAACTTAGAGAAGCATCTCAGTTCTTTACGGGACTTTAACGAGCGCATGCACGCGTGTCGGTTTTTCTTTTTCTTTTTCTTTTTTTTCTTTTGTGGATTTCTGGATATGTTGTATATCAACGTGACATCGGTCTTTCGACCTTAATTTTCCCATCTGTGTTGGTCTCTCTCTCTCTCTCTCTCTCTTCCTAATCCCATCTTCTTGTCATTGTTTGATCCGAATATAAGGTCTACGATCCATGCGGGAAACCTTTTGGACTTAGCGACATGTTGAATTTCTTTGTTCGTTTCTGAGCATCATTTGCATTGAAGAGCAATGGAGTTGACTGGTTCATGTCTTTGCAATATCAGATACGACACCTCGTATGATTAGCCTGTACTCATGGATCTTGGTTATAAGGATATATATTACGAATGTGGAGCAGGAAACTCCTTTTTTCTTTGCACTAAAGGTACATAAAACCGTGCTAACCATAACCCTTGACAAACCGCAGTGATCAACAAATCTTTGAGTACTACTAGCCATTTCCCGAAGGAAAGTAATAATAACAATCTCTGGTGAGTACGATGCAGTGTATACTGACTATGGAATATCCGGTTAAAACTATGTTGCAATGAAAATAACTACCTGGGCAAACTCCTGATATCCAAAAACTATGAATCGTGTCCGCCGTTAGAAAGGTTCCTGAGACTGATCTAACCAGGTAGAGGGTCCATAACTATGAGAGGAGAGAAACGCTCGAAACGACGTCCATATGTTTGAGCAGCAATGACCCAGCTCTTGGACCGGACCCTTCTTGTTACTGTTGACATGCGGATGCTGAACCGTGCTATCGTTCGACGCCCTGCTTCTCGCGGTCGTATACGTCTCATTAGACGCAGTATTCGAGGAGAGGACGGTGTCCTGTTCATTAACGGCTCCCAAACAACAGCAAAAACAGAAGTTCACGATCCGTGAGGCCTGTAACCATAGACCATGTCGGTCCTCAAACACGACAGATCCTTCATGAATTGAAGGTTCCGGGGTTGACCGTGTTTGTGTAATGGCACAGCCTGGAGGTTCGGAATCTAGTATAGCGGACATGCCCACAATTGGGGTCGTTGTAGCCCCTTCTTGTTGGGAGACCCATGTGAGATGAGATTCGCATCTATCCACAGGATGAGGGGAGGGTGTCTGTGGTTGACGGATCACAGAGTAGTTTGGTCTTGGTGGGAGATTGCTTGACAAGCTCTGTGGGCGAGAGTGGTCTGCAGCTGGGCGAATTGAGCTTTGCCGCTTCATACTGGGATATTGTTCCGTGTTCAATGGCCTAGTTCGAAGAGAGGCGCTGGAATTCTCGTCAACGTTACCACACTGAGCCATAGAAAGGTTCCTTCGATGGAATGGATGTTCAGCTAATCTACTGCCGGCGCCGACACCATGAGCACTATGCCTATGAGGAAAGCGCCCTTGGATGGCGATACCATCGGTTGCCCTCAAACCAGTGCATCCTCGTCTAGTAGGTCGGAAAGGAGATGACGAGGAGATACCAAAAAACCTCCGAAACGCCTCCCCGTAGGAATCGACTCTATTGCCTCCAGCAGAACTGCTGCGAGGACTACTTTGCTGGGATTGTCCATTAGTCGGTGCCGGATGGACATGAACAGGAAATCGCGCAGAGTAACGGACTGCTTCTTCGGTACCAAATGATGGCAGCCCTGGAGGTGTGGGCAACCTTACCGGTGGTGGATACGTGGGCAGAACCGGACTCGCAGGCGACACCAGACTTCCCAGCCATCTGGAAGCTCTTAATCTTGTATCTGCATCATTGACACTCGCCGCTTTGCGATGTCGCCGTTGGCCATACCGTTCCACTTTTGGCGGCTCTTCTGGCATCGGTATCTTTACTCGTTGTTCATCATTCTTCGACGACAATATATGACTGTCTGATAATAAACGTGCATGCCACCAGCGACAATTTGTCCTGCGGTCTGTAATCGGCTTTGATGGATCGACAACCGTGTACTCGGACGCGGAAGAGACAAACATCGCCATGTTTGCTGCGATTCTGCTATCCAGGGTGCCATTCGACTTAAGTGCAAGGTCTTCCAGCCCTGAGCTTGCCCTCGCCGCATTGTAAATCGAGCTTGCATCGCTTGGACACGATTCGGATGACTCTCTGTTTAGGACTGTATGGGAGGCCGCTCGTACTTGCTGGGGAGCAGAATCCGGACCAACTAGAAGTGAGCGGCATTGTAGAGCCATTGTGAGACAGAAAGAGATGTATGTGGCGGTCATAGGAATAACCAGAGTGTAGTCAACGAGTAACCATAGTTGGCTTGAGAGCACCAGCGACTGCATGCCAGGTATTTGGGTATCGTCGTTCTTTCCAAATCCACCAGAATGCAAGTGAGAAGGTGCACCACCAGAGGAAGAAAATTGAATGGAAAGAGCCACCAGCAAAAGATCTTTGGCCGTCTGGCAAAGATACGCCATTTTTTTTTTCTCTTGTCGGGTAAGAATATGATTAAATTGACATCATGACAAGTTGCATTTGAGAACACCAAGAATGCGATCAATCATAGGACAATCACCAAGTCATTGTACATAGTAAAAATACATAGATCATGGCCCTTTATTATACATATAAGTAACACGATCGAGCCAATATATACCCAGAGGAAATAAACATTAATATGTACGATGAATAGAATATCAGCAATTGATGAAGAGACCTCAACCGAAATCGGACGGCTTGAGGATTAACAAGGAGAATAAATTTCGGATATCATTGTCATCATAAAGCCGTGACGATCTGATTCGGACCGGCTTTGCTGGCCTGCTCGTTCTTCAGATTCCTGAGCAAAGCCTCCAGTCTTCGACGTTCTTCCTGTTCCGCCTGCTCTTCAAATTAGCTCGACGGCCTGGTTGCAAAGGGAATCTCCTCCCCCCGGCCCAAAAAAGGCCTTCTGTACTGACCTTCAGTATCTTCATATTTTCAGCCCGCGTGTCTCGCATCATCTTCTTGAATTCATTCTTCAGCACCATGGTCGATGTGGTCTCATACGTGGTTCCATCTCGTCCCATCGATGCTGTGTGCATGCCCATCCAGGTGATCCGCTCTTCATTCAGTTGCGTCTCTAGTTGCTCACAACGATCCCGAAGTCCGTCAAGGAGGCCCTCAAACTTCTCTCGTTCTTTTTCAAACTCAATACTGGCCTTCGTCATGGCTTCGTAGTCGTCAACTGTCTCACGCAACTCCTTCTCCAACGTCTCAACTCGTCGCTGCGTATCGCTATTTGTAGGCTTGCCAGCCTTGCAAGTAGCAAGTTCCTGCGCCAGCTCGATATTCCGGGTGGTCAACACCTCAAGTTCCTTTTGAAGGGCAGGATCGACAGCGGCCGCCCGTTGAGACCGGCTACCATAGGCGCCATCGAGCTCAGCTTGGGTCATTGTAAGTTCAGTTCGAACCTTCACAACTTCAACTTCAAGCTCGGTTAGTTCTGCCTGCAAACGCGCCGCGTTTTCTTCAGCTTGTGTTCGAGCCTTAGTTGTCTCGCTGAGCTGGGACTCAACGTCGGAGCGTATTTGGTCTATTAAAGCTTGCAACTGAGCAATTTCACCCTCGGCATTTGTGCGCGAGTCTGTGGCTTCCTTCAGCCGGGCGTCAGCCTCAGTACGGATCTGCTTAATTGTCTCTTCTAAATTCGAAATCTGTTTGTCTGCTCGTTCGCGTGATTCCGTAATCTTCTCTGCACTTGCATCAGCCTCGCCTCGAAGTTGATCAACTACCCCCTGTAAGCGTGTAATCTCCCTATCTGCCTCGGAGCGTACCGCAGACAGTTGTTCTGTGTGGCCGTTGGACTCGGATCGAATCTGGTTCAGTTGGGCTTCCAAGCGAGAGACTTCGTTCTCAGCGCGGAGGCGTGCCTCATGAGCTTCCGTTTGAGTGTCTTTCTCGTGTTGAAGTTCTTGCATGATAGTCTGCAAACGGGTAACTTCAGCTTCGGCGCGGAGGCGTGCTTCATGAGTTTCTGCGTGAGCATCTTTCTCGCACTGATACTCTTGAATAGCAGGCTGCAAGCGGGCAATTTCGGCCTCCGCACGAAGACGCGCTTCGTGGGCTTCGGCATAAGCGTCTTTTTCGTGCTGGAGTTCTTGCACCGCAGAATGTAATCGGGCAACTTCACTTTCTGCTCGAAGACGTTCGTTCTGAGCTTCGCTATGGGCATCCTTCTCGCGCTGATGTTCTTGTATGACGGCTTGCAAGCGAGTAATCTCGGCATCGGCGCGAAGACGCGCTTCATGAGCTTCGTCGAGTGCGTCTTTCTCGTGTTGGAGCTCTCGCACAGCGGTCTGTAGACGAGAGACCTCAGCTTCTGCGCGTACACGAGCTTCCTTTTCAGATGCGATGGCCCCTGCATTGTCCTCTGGGATGGCTCGTTGCTCATGATCTGACAATTCTCGGCGCGCAGCTTCCAGCTGTTCCATTGTCTGATTGAGATCACCTTTGGATTGCTCCCCTTCATGCTCTGCCAGCTCGAGCTCCTTCCGCACATGAGCCAGCTGTTCGACCAATTCAGCGATATGCGCGTCCCTTTCCGCATCCGACTTGGAGTTTAACTCCCGCTGTTGTTGAATCTGAGTAGTAAGGATGATCTTTTGCTCAATGAGCCCTCCCAAACGCTCGTGGAGGCCATCAATTCCCTCATTCAGGTACAAGAGGTGCTCCTGCAGACTTCCGCTGGATGTATCAGGTGGCGGTGGAAGTGTCCGCGAGCGCGGCAAGCCCGACTCGTTCACTATTTGGTATAGTCGACTATTGACCTGCCCTAGCTGCTGGTCGGCCTCCAAATCCATGTTTCTGGGGCCAGAAGCGCTATTAGTGCGAGCCACGAGCGCACTCAGTCCATTTTCAATATATGCCATGTAACCTTCAACAGTTGCGGTAGGGTTGATCGCATCTCCCCCCTCTGTGGGGTGTGGAACAGGCGCGAAGTCACCGTTTGGATTGGATTGTAAAATTATATCACGCATTCGTCCACTTAGCAACTCCAGTCTTTTCTCGGTGCTTTGGATTGCATCGAGGCCAGTTGCCGGTTGCCCCAGAGTGCCCAGTCCCTGTGGCCCATGCCCGTTGAGCTCATTGAGGTGATCAAATGTTTTGTATAAGCTTCTGTCGTCAAATCCATCAATACTGCCACGGGGATTATGACTGGAGAGGCTCTCAGGCGTATGAGGGACATTGTTCTTCGGATATTTCTTCAATCCCTTATGCGTCATCTGCAAAACCCCGGCAGTATGCTCCAATAATCGTCTTTGAACCAGCTGAACCCTACTTTCCAGGTTCCAGACTTCCTGCGAAAGCTCCTCGCATTTTCGCGTGCTCACGGCTAGCTCCCCGTCTGTCTTGTCGAGTGTACTAGAAGCGCCATTGCGACCGAACATGCTCCTGCGACTTCGATTGGATTTCGGGGAACCTCCAATATCCCACTCCTCGCTCGACCTGGGACTCTTGGAATTATATAGCCGGCTGAGGGACATGGCTGCATCGCGAAGTTTCGTCTCCAAAGCCAGTTTTCGTTTGGCGGCTTCCAAGCGGCCCGAAAGGAACTTGAACTCTTTCTTCAGCGCTTCAACTTCCTCGAACGACAAGACTTCGTAGTGCGCACTGTCTCCCATAGCGGTCTCAGTTAGCAGATACATGGCCACCGGATCATTGCCGTTGAGCAAAGCTGAGCTTCGTGGGTGCGTCGTGTTTAGCTGGGAATGAACGGAGATATCAGTAATCGCAGATGTTCCGTGTGGTTCAAGAGCGACCTACTGGATTATACCGCGTGGTTTCCACAGTCTTCAGATTGGGGGCGCCGCGATATCCCTCCATGAGAACCTTCGTCGGGGGTGGTTGCGGAGCGCCAAAGGAGGCGCCGGAAAAGTGGCTGGGATCGCCATAAGACGACTGACTGGATCGTAGATCCAAACCGCTCATTGTAGATAGATGGGTATAGGGAGATGGTCGAGAGAGGTCGTATGGAGTTTGAAGCTAGGAATAGAGCGTCGTCGCAGAAGGATTAACTAGGCAGCATACATCCTGAATGATAATAAAAGGTGGCCGGAATAGAGACGAGCGGTGAAGGAAGGTGAGGTGAGACACCGTCTTTAGTCGGAGGAGAATAAGGAGCAAGGAAAAAATAAATCAAATCAAATAAAATGAGACGAAATGGGTAAATAATATACAGAGTCGGGAAAGAGGGATGGAAGGGACGAAGAAGGTTGAAAGCGACTGGAGGACTGCCCTGGAGTCTCGAGATGATCTGCAGCTAAAAGTGTGTCCAGTCGATTTAATGCTCCGCCACCCAACCCGTGGGCACGAACCATTCGGATACTTTTCCAGTCGGGGAGAAAAAGAAAAGAAAAGAACGAGGGAATGTATGGAGTCGAATAGTGGAGAGAGAGAGAGAGAGAGGTAGAAGATAGTTACCAATGGTACTCCGTATTCCCACTGTCCTTTTATCCCTTGTGATATGGAGGAGAAAGGATAATGTGTTTTCCCCCCTGAATTGTGAACTGACACCGTGACTGCAGCACAATCATGATCGGAACTATAAAGTTATCAGAAAGTTAATAGAGATTGCACAGATTCTGCAAAGAATCTGATCTATCTTTTTATTGATGGCAGAGTACGGAGTAAGTAATACTAAAAAAGGGATGTATCATTGTAGTATCCAGTTTCACTGAAGATTAGTCCATTCATCTGGACATAGTCAAGTAGACTAATCTCTCTAATCACCAGTAGTGACTTTTTGTCTGGAGATCAGATGCTCTACCATCATGTGATGGATGTCCACCTGATTGTACGGATATTCCATCATTACCAGGAAAGGTTCAAGTTACTAATTAATTGATTCTTCTCTTGTGCTGAATATTTACAAATGAATCCCAAGAAACCTTTTTTTTTTTAGAAAAAAAAAAAATTTAGTTTATCAATGATAAAACCCCCCGCAGTCGATCTTTTGGCTTTGGAGCGTCGGATAGATTAAACCATGGATTGAACCTGATCATAATGGGTGAGACTGCCTTTGATCCTATTTTTGAGTATTTATCTCACCATACCCATAGACTAAATAAATCTAGCTTCTTCCTGACTATCTCTGGCGCAATAATAATCCCCGTCGGATCACTCCCAACGGTGTTCTTCCGGTTCATCAACAATGCTCTTGCTTCTAGTATAAAAAGCCGAAGGTCCACTCGCTTTCATCCACAGAGGGATCATGTTAAGTGGAGTTGAATTAACTGACCTCTCGTCATGACCTACAAATTGCAAGAGGATGATGCGGCCACAAACCCGGCGGATCTCCCTCCCATCTACAAGGTCTACAAGCGTCGCTTCTGGGGACTGGCGCAGTTAGTGTTATTAAACATTGTGGTCAGTTGGGATGTATGTCACAATCCTACAACTCACCAATTTTATGGCTATCAATGTCACCCTATCGGTGCCAGTATCAGAAAAGAGCATGTTGCGCTAAAACTCGTGACGTGAGATCACAGTGGTTAACTTTCTCCTCCGTATCCACCACAGCCTCTCAGCATTTTGGCGTCTCTGAAAGCGCCATCAATTGGATGAGTACAGGATATCTCTTTGCCTTCTGTATCGCCAGCCCGTGAGTGTATCCCCCATATTAGTATGTCCTACCATTGCATGATACTGATGGCATCTTCATTATATGCCAGTGTCGTAATCCTCACTCTCAATAGAGGCGGCCCCAAGCCAGCCATTATCATCACATCCACCCTCCTGTTGCTGGGTAATTGGATTCGATATGCTGGCACCATAGCCCATGGAGGCATCTTTGGTGTCGCCATGTTCGGCCAGATTCTCATCGGTCTGGCTCAACCGTTCTGTCTCAGCGCTCCAACCCGGTACAGCGATCTGTGGTTCTCGGACCAAGGGCGCACCAGCGCCACGGCTGTAGCCACCTTGGCCAATCCGTTGGGGGCAGCCCTGGGTCAGTTAATCGATTCATTCTGGGTGACAGAACCTAGCGAGGTTCCCGACATGGTCCTGTATATCTCCGTCATTGTGAGTCTTAACCCCCAGGAATGGAGAGGAAGAAAGACGAAACCCCAAACCTTACCCCCAAAGGCTCTCCTTTTGTCTAACAGGATACAATGCAAAAACGCAGGCCACAATCGCTGCCATACCCTCTTTCATCCTCCCATCTAAACCTCCAACACCACCCAGTGCATCCTCAGCTACAACCCGAACACCTCTTCTCCTAGCCATAGCCCAACTCCTCAAGACGCGAGAATTCTGGTTCATCTTCATCCCCTTCTCGATCTATGTCGGATTTTTCAACAGCGTCTCTTCCCTCCTCAATCAAATCCTCTCCCCCTACGCCTTCACCGAAACAGAAGCCGGGATCGCAGGCGGCATCCTCATCATAGTTGGCTTAATCAGCTCCGCCATAGTCTCCCCAATCACAGACCGCTTCAAACACTATCTCGGCACCATCCGTGTCCTAGTCTTCATCGTAGCAGCCTGCTACATCGCTCTGATCTTTGCCCCACCTAGCCCGGCGGGGATCGCCCCGTCCTTTGTTGTCTGCGCCCTCCTGGGCGCCTCCTCTTTCGCCCTCCTCCCCGTCGTCCTGGAGTATCTCGTCGAGATCACGTACCCATTCTCCCCCGAGATCGGGAGCACAATCTGCTGGACCGGCGGTCAGTTCCTCGGGGCCGTGTTCGTTCTGGTTCAGGATGCGCTTAAGGCTGGTCGTGATGCCAATCCGCCGGAGAATATGAGGAATGCGCTGATCTTCTCGGCTGTTGTTGCAGTTGTTGCAGCGCCGTTTCCTATTTCAATTGGGTTGTTCGGGAGGGATGTTAGACGTCGGAGATTGGATATTGATCGAGGGGTTGATCCTGAAGGTCGTGAGTCTACGGATACTGGTCTTGTGGGGAATGACACCCCTGCACCTGGGACTGAGTCAAAAATTTAATCTCAAGTTTTGGTCGAGGAATGTAGTGGGGGGAGGGAAGGTTCGTTGAGTTGGACTAGACATCTCATGTTCAATTGTCGTCGTTTGAACTTGGGGGGATGCGTACATGTTATTCTTTAGGTGGTGGAAATAACAGCAAGCCCAACTAAGCAAGGGTTCCTGTCTAAAGTCGAGCCTTTGAGGACTTCAAACGGAAACAGTACACGCGTTGTATAAATGTAGTGCAAACCAGTGGCAAATTCCAGTCGAAATCGACGGTAGCAGCAGTCTAAGAGACAAGTGTCATTCGTTCTAAGCACAAGGAAATTAAGAAGCACAGTTCACAAACAAACGAAACCCCAGCTATCTGTACATACACAGCGAAGGATGTATTCCCCGATCCCCCGCTTCTAGCACAAATCCCACATCGGAAAGGAGCCCATTCCCATTCCACGCGAGACACTTTAAGATAGGCCGACAAGCGGAAACATGCCGGCCATCATGACGTTTTCTTCTTTTTCTTGCGAGTTCCCTCCACAGTTCCCTTTCGTATCTCATCCGGATGGTCAAAACATGGTGCGCCATCGTTAAATCTCGTTGCCATTTAACCATAAGATAAACGCGGCAGGAGTTGTCCCGGAATGAGACGTTTATTTAAGGGACTTCCAGAGCTGGGGAGCGGCGCACTGGGTGGCGCAGTGGGCAAGGTGGAAGACTGGTACGAGAGATGTCAGTTTCTTTAGGGTGGTTACTGAAGGATATGATAGGCGTGTGGATATGCACGGGCGCCAGAACAAGGAGATAAGGCAATTGGAGATAAAGAAGATGTCACTTACACTCCTCGACACAGTCCTCCTTAGGACCCTTGTAGTCGGCGTCCTCCTGCTGCTGGGTGACACGCTCGACACACTCATCGAAGTGGTGCTTGTATGGGGCGCACCGAGCAGAGTTGGCACATTCTATATATGGTCGTCGTCAGTCGCAGTATATACGAGGTGTATATAGCAAGGTGACAAGAGATAATCTTGTGTCAATGGTATGTGCGAACGGACAAATGGAAATCGGTTGTAGGAGTTGGATCGCGCCACTGCCGCGCAACATGACAGTCCAATGACGCGAAAGGAAGGAATAGGAAGGAGAGGATCTAAATCAGAGACTCACCCTCCTCGAGCTTGGGCTTGATATCCTCAGGCTCCTCCTCCTCTTCCTCCTCCTCTTCCTCTTCCTCCTCTTCCTCCTCCTGCTCGGGCTCCTCCGCAGGCTCTTCGGAAGTCTCTTCAGAAGACTCCTCGGTCTTCTCAGTGCTCTCGTCGCTAGTCGACTCCTCGGTCACAACAGACTTCTCTTCGGTCTCGGTCTCCTGGCTGCTGGGCTGCTCAACGTTCTCAGCGGGAGCCTCAGCCTGGGCCTCGGGGAGGCTAAAGGAGGAGATAATGTCGGTGAAAAAGTCGGAGAGACCCATTTTGAATAGCGAGAAAATATCAATTGAAGGGGATGGAGGTTCAGGGATCCAAAATGTGGAGGATGCAAGCGGCAATGACGAGCGAAGTTGATGAAGTTGATGGTTTTACGAAGCTTTGGTCCAGGAAAATCGGAACAGTTCGGCCGCCGGCAAATGTTCAATTATCGCACACGTGATTGGCCGACGCTTCGGGACGGCATTGACCAATGCTGTACGGAGTACTCCGTACTCCGTAATGCTTTTCTATCCGAATAAAACTGGTCCTATATATATTTATTTGGGCGCGCTTTAATTGTGGGAATCTGATCTATAAGAGGGGGGGGAGTAATTATGCCGATGGAATTTGAGCACACTGGGCACCAAACCCACCCTTCAGTTATAGAAGGCAGTAAATGTAGTGTACAAGAACGGTGTTGTTAAAATGCAATATGGCTCGCTGATGAGGAAAAGAGCTGATATATGCTCCGATAAGAAGTCTAATTACGGACCGAGATCAATTAATACCTTTTCTCAACTGGCCCGACGTAACCTTTCTTCGAGCTCATCGGCGACACTCTGCTGTTGGACTTCTTCGTAGCCCGGCGGCGGCCCCATAGGCTCAGGACATGAGGCCGAAGCATCACGGCTACCCTGCAAGTTTGATTGAGGACGTTGATTATTGTGACTAGCATCACTCAGGTCATGTGGGCCGGAGTAGGCAGGCAGTTCGTCCAGATGAATAGTAGACATATCAACATTCCTTGCTCCGCGACTGCTTTCTTGAGAGATCTCGACGGCCTGTTGTAGGCGTTCTTTAATCCGTTCAAAGTGGTTGTGATAATCAAATGCTCCCCCCTCCTTGAAAATTAACTTCAACTGTATTGCTGGCAGTGATGGAGGTATGCCTCCACCGGATACTGGCTGGACGAGAGACTGCCACACATTCGGACCAAAAAAGGGAGCTGATACATGAGTGTCATGTATGTGGAGAAGTGGCGCAGAGAATGATTGAAATTCATTGGATTGCTGGGCGGGTATATAGACGACCTGGAATGATTTTACTTTGTAAGCTCAAGAACGGATGTGGAAGAGAGACCGAAAAGGGGGAAGAGGTACCCGCTGGTTTGTGAGGTAGATTCGACCTGAACTGCTGTGGACTGATAAAGCATCCTTGCCTTTATATGAGCCGAGCGGTTGCAGAGAGAGGCTAGTGCGAGGTGGGGACGTATATATCAGGTGCTCATTAGGAAGACGGACAAAGCCTTCATGTTCATGTAGCATTACCCAGCTGCTCAGTAACGTAGGTTAGAATCCAGCCAATATCATATCATATTCATAAGAGGTATTTCCCTAGCCAGGTCCAAGTAACAGCGATATAGAAATATGCACATAGGGACAAAAAAGTGGGGCCTGCAATCAAGTGGGAAATTGAAAGAAGGGGGAAGAGGGGAGAATAAAAGAAAAGAAAAATAAAGTAGGGGCCAGACTAGATGCACGTCTAGAGCAGAGAATTATGCTTGAAAAGGGAAACAGTATGCACCACCGAACAGTGATAAGGATATTGAAAAGTTGGAGTACATACTTGATTGACATCGTTCCCAGTCCGCTAGCAAGTCCAGTATATATGACCAGTAGCTCTGTAATCAGGTAATACCGTGCAATGTATAAGAGATGGATTGTCACCGATTATGATTGATCCCGTTCGAGAATAGAGCTTGTGGATTAGGTCAACCTTAGGCAGGATATCCTGTCATGGAATTGCAACGGTGATATCGTTGAAACTTTCAAGCGGTAAAATACAAAAAAAAAAAAAAAAAAAAAAAAGCCGACAAAGGCGGACTGGTCAAAACAGATCGGCAAATGGTGTGATCAGGGAGATATTATCAAGCTGTCACTAGAGCCTTACCACTTTGTAAGGGTACGTGTATATCAAAACTCAGGTACTCGGAAGGAGAGTTAAGACCTGCTTTAATGTAGGTATTTTGCCACACTGCAACGTAGACTGATGGATATGTGAATGGAAAGAGTCAGCAGTTAGGATCATAGAAAATATCTTGTAAGGTAATTAGTTGAATATAGACAGTCTACTTTAGACTTGAATGTAATACTAGTAGTGATAATAATAGTGATGGGGAAGAGAGTTGGGGTCAACTTTTTTCACCTCCGCGGGGCTGATTTAATGTTAGGCGGAGAACTAAAATTTCGGAACATAACACATAATTTCAAATGGATTTTTTTTTAGATAATAAACCCGTGAAACAATATCATCTCACAATCACTTCCCAGTGATAATCCCACTTCAAATGTCACTATCTAGCCTCCTACCACTTCAGGTAAGTAGTACTCCTAGAGACAGGACTAATCACATGTTCTGTCATGCAACAATAATAGTCAAGCAAGGATCAGATCTAACCTTATGATCCATCCTATTTACAGCAGTGCATCTTCTGATCGATGCTTTAAGTACTCCGTATAGTAGTACCTTACGGAGTAGACATACCCTAGGTATCTAGGTACTAGTATTTACTACTAGTCTACCTATCCTATTCAGGTACTTCGGGTGGTATGAGGTCCATGTTTACTGCTACTAAGGTACTACAGGTAAGGTCAGGTACTATGGATGGACTACTCTTTTACCGATTCTATCGATTCTACATCGAGTATGTTAGGGAGTCATTTCTGATTGGATGGAGGTGGAAAACAGAACCTTAGGTACTACTAAATCCATGGATGAGTTCTAAGCTTGGTAACTTGGTATACATCCATGATACTAGTATGTGACCCATAGATTCTATCATATTAGGGGTGTGTACGGAGTATCGTGGGGGAAAGGGATCAAAAGAATTTGTAAAAGTCCTTCTGTTTCCCCTTTCCATGCCAATTGTCTCATTTTGCCAAAGAGTACGGAGTATGGAGTACTCTGTACATACATAGCTAATCAATATCCATTGAGTATATGATATTCCAAGTGGTATATCCAGAGTCCAACGGGTTATCAACTTTGTTCAAGAACAGAGAAGAGCACAGACTATCTACTCCGTACAGAGTAAATACTCGTACAAAACAGGGTTTTGAGTCCGATCCTTTTCCCCACAAAATTTCATCGCGTTTCGTGAATGTGTATGTTCTGTACGGAGTACTCTGTACAGTACGGTACATACAGAGTACATACATACCTAACTGTGTATTCTGTTCACACTTGTAATAAAATATTACTGTCAAAGTACTGCAGCCGGTGCAGCTATTACTCCTTAGGTACTCTATTCTACTACTAGTCATTCTATTCACTGAGGGTTCCTTGCAGGTAGATAGTACTAGTCATTGCACCGTATAGATAAACATACATACCTACTCTCAACAGTAGGTTATCTACCTCGAGGTATTGTTACGCGATTCAAGAGCCTGCAACATGAAAATGAAGTAACTTTGCTTAGCTCACCGTTCGGTCTTCAGTAAGTTTTTATTGGAAGTCAATTAAAATGCCCAGTTACCAAACAACACCCATTGATATGCTATCAGGATTCAGTAGGACTTGCTGAATGGCTCAAGTTGCTAAACTTTCAAAATCTCCCCGATGGCTGCGTCTGGACACATGTACATACATACTAAGTTGATACGATCTGCGCAATCAGTCTGGAGGGATAATTACACAGCAAATTCCAAACCCATTCCCCCTCCCCCCATCCCAACCAGGTATTCAACCTGTTTTCTCATTGCTCTGAACTTCATGGAATCTAACTTCATTGTGTTCCGATCGTAGGCTGGCTGGTGGCAGTTTGTTTCTCATTCGATCGCACCAAATATTGCTCATCATTTTTTTATCAAAGAATAACGCCACTACATTATAAAACCTGCCTGAATTTTCCTTGTTTCCGACCGGAGGGTCAAACCTCCTCTCACTGTACTTTACAAAACCCTCTCCCCCCTCCCCCCGGCACCATGCCAAAGCAACCGTACATTCCCCCGTTGATCGGATGGCTCTATGATCTGGTTCTATGGCTCTTTTCTGTTCTCGTAGACCTTTTCTTTCGAGAGGTTCATCCGCGTGGCTCCTGGAAAATACCTAGACAGGGTCCGATGATCTTAGTCGCGGCCCCTCATGCCAACCAGGTACGATTCTCTGATCGATCTCGTTTCAATTATCCATACGCAAGCATGCTAACCACCAGGTAACAACAGTTTGTGGATTCGTTAATCCTGATGCGCGTAATCCGCAGCGAAGTTCGCCGCCGCATCTCATGGCTCATCGCAGAAAAATCGTTCCGGCGCAAATTCATTGGCCTGCTGGCCAGGTCTATAGGTACCGTACCTGTGGCCAGAGCAATGGATAATATGAAACCTGGCCAGGGCACAATTTATATGCCAGATCCTATCGACCAGCCCACTTTGATTCGTGGAATCGACACCAACTTTGAAGGCCCTGGATTTGAAAAAGATGGAACAATAGCTCTCCCCACGATCAATGGCACTTCCCACAGTGCTACTATTGCTGAAATCCGCGGCCCGGAGGAATTAATAATAAAAAAGCCATTCAAGGCTAAGAATCCGCTGTACCAGCTTACTGGAAGGAAAGACATCACACATGATGGAACATTCATTGGAAATGCACTGGATAAAGAGGTTGGATTTAAAGGCTCAAAGTTCAAGGTCTCCCCCCATGTGGACCAAACAGCAGTTTACGAGGCAGTGTTTACCAGACTTAATGCCGGCGGATGCGTTGGTATTTTCCCAGAGGGTGGTAGTCATGATCGTACAACATTGCTTCCTTTGAAAGGTATTTTCTTCTGTTCTGCCCTGCGCATCTTGGCCCCTACAGATCCTGATTAACTCTGCTTAGCCGGTGTTGCGTTGATGGCTCTTGGTACATTGGCAGACAATCCGGACTGTGGGTTGAAGATTGTGCCCTGCGGAATGAATTACTTTCATGCCCATAAGTTCCGCTCGCGTGCAGTCATTGAGTTCGGAACCCCCATAGAAATACCGAGGGAGTTAGTAGAACAATATAAAAGAGGAGAGAGAAGAGAAGCTGTTGGATCTCTCTTGGACACCATATATCAAGGTCTTGTTGCAGTCACTGTGACCAGCCCTGACTACGAGACGTTAATGGTGGGTGATCAGGTTATCAGGTCCATAACTCTGCCGCTAATGGATTCTTAGGTTATCCAAGCTGCTCGTCGCTTGTATAATACTAAGGGAAAGAAGCTCCCGCTTCCCACGGTCGTCGAACTCAATCGGCGCCTCGTGAAAGGATATACACATTTTAAAGACGACCCGCGCATTGTGCATCTACGAAAGTCTATTGCAGAGTATAACCGGGAGCTACACCTCCTGGGAATACGTGATCATCAGGTCGAATATGCGAAATTTTCTTTCATCAAAGTAATCTTTACTTTGATCTCTCGTTTGATCAAGGTATCCCTTCTTACGATCGGGACACTACCTGGGTTGCTTCTCTTCACCCCTGTCTTCATCACGACGAAAGTCATTTCGAAAAAGAAATCACAAGAGGCATTAGCTGCCTCTACAGTCAAGCTGCAGGGGCGAGATGTTATGGCAACCTGGAAACTCCTTGTTGCTCTTGCATTTGCCCCAGCGCTCTACGCATTCTATACGGCGGCTTTCACAATGTGGGCCTATCATAACCGAATCCAAGGAACTGTCCCGAAATGGATGCCGTTATGGCTGATTGTGCCCATTGGCATGGTTTTGTTCCCTACCATCACCTTTGCGGCTCTTCGCATTGGAGAGGTTGGTATGGACATTCTAAAATCTTTGAGGCCACTCATGTTATCCTTGAACCCGTCCTCCGCCAACTCTCTGGTGAAACTTCGCCAGAAACGCGCAGCGCTCGCTCAACAGGTGACAGATGCCATTAACACATTGGGTCCGGAACTATTCCCAGACTTCGATGCTGCGAGGATCGTCACCGATCCTTTCCGTGAGATCAGCAAGCCAGCTGAAAAGGCCGACGGCGAACCTACACCGATCCCAGAGATTAGGAGAACCACCACCACAGACTTTGAACGAGGTTCTATATCGCAAGAGCCTCTTCCCCGGAACGAGTCGTTCCACAATCTTGCAAATATCGGCTTCTTCTCCACGCGACCCTCCAGCCGCAGTCGCAGTCGCAGCAGCTCATTTGGAGGTCGGCCTGGGTCCTCGGGTCAGCAATTGAAGCCACTTAGCCAAATCACTTCAAGCGATGGGCTTGATCAGGTTAGTTCAAAGATCCGTGACGCCATGCGGCAACGCGGTGAACAGCGCCGGCGCCGGTATAGCGAAGACAGCAATAGCTGGGACATGACCAGCTCTGGTGCAATGACACCTCACAGTGAGGAGAGCCGGAAGGATCTCTAATGCTGGACTCATGGAGACATTTGCCGCATGGTAGCGGTGGTGTTTGGCGTTATGTTGTCGTGCCTCCTTCGAGTGATTTTGCAAAAGAAGATCCAATAGTAGAATACCCAGTGTTTGACATGTAGAACCAGTGGATAAGGTAGTTGGGATATTGTGACTCTTAAAAGAAATAAACAAACAAATAAGTAATTTTCCAGTATGAAATTTCCCCAGAAAATCTACTCCCGGGCCACGGGACATTTTATTCGCATGTTCGGTACAGTACGGAGTATGGAACTCGGGTGTAATTTACACGTGGGCCAACGAATGGAACCCTTTCGATGAGATTTGAACGGAGACGCGATAAATTTCCGACCCACCAACGCTCGTTAAGAGAAGTATCCTTTCTAGGTTGCTCGACGTTCTACCCCATACCAGTCGTTTACGCTTCTGCTGTTGTCAATCGTTCTTCCTGAATTCATTGGTTCGGGTGGTTGCCACTCATTCTCCTGACGTCGGGTCCTCCTTTTGCCATCCAAATTTAGCACAACTGTGTAGCCTGATGGACATAACCCTGCAACAGAGGATCTCCGTCTCGCGCCGTTCTTAGTCTACCAGTGGATAAATTCTACGATACGAAGGGATCGGCCATCGTTCGATCTTACCGTTTCCACTGTTCGTTCCCAACCCTTGACAACTTGACGACTTTTGCTCTTTGCAACGCCACCGCCTACGACCCCGTTTACCCCCATAACGTTTCAAGATCCTCGGTAGTTCGTCCTCATATCACTATTGAACAAAATGGCGACGTCAATGTATCTGTCAAAGCTCCGGAAATGGTTCCTGGCGTCTCCGCCCATTGAGATTGCCATATCCAAGCTCCGAGAACTGTTGGTTGGAGCGATCAAACAGGGCCCAGTTCCACAGCATATTGCGTTTGTGATGGATGGAAACCGAAGGTTTGCTAGAACGCATGGTATTGAGACGGTGGAGGGACACAACCTTGGGTTTGAGGCGCTGGCAAGGGTAAGCGTTCTTCCCCTCCCCAAACCTCGTGGGGCCTGTTACTGTTTATCTGGCCCCCACCAATACAGGTGTCCTTTTCTATTGCTTGAACATAATGGCCCCAATCCCGTTGCGATTGCACAGTACAACTGCTAATGACATCTGCAATCAGATCCTTGAGGTCTGCTACAGAAGTGGAGTGAAAGTTGTCACGATCTATGCATTCAGTATCGAGAATTTCAAACGCTCCAAGTTCGAGGTAGATGCTTTGATGGAAATGGCTAGGGTGAAGTTATCTCAAATGGCCCAGCATGGAGAGATTCTTGATCGATATGGTGCAAAGGTCCGGGTGTTGGGCCGCCTGGACTTGCTCCGGCCCGATGTCCTCAAAGCGGTGAATCGGGCAATGGAGATGACTAGTGCCAACGGTGACCGAGTCCTCAACATCTGTTTCCCTTATACGTCGCGCGACGAAATTACCGGTGCTATCCGCGATACTGTCGCTGATTACAGCCAGCCATTGAGGTCGCGGTCTTCATCCCAACGGACGCCGTTTTCTGAGAGTCATATTGCGCTTAATATCCAAGCACAGAGCCACAATGTAAAGGTCGAAGATACGGGCAGCGATATTGAATCTACTTCCGAACCCTTGGCTCATGGAGAAGACGGTGCCAAACATGATCGTCCGAATAAGGTATACGAGTCAGGCTCTTCCTTCTCGTCGTCTACAACCCTCGATCTCGCCGGCCATCAGGATATTGCAAATGCGAAGAAAGTAGCGCAGAGAGCCGGTGAGGATTCGGAGCCCCCAGTTTTCATGTCACCGGAGACCATCACACGGCAAACATTATCAGACCATCTACACACCAAAGACAACCCTCCGCTGGACCTGCTGATCCGTACGTCTGGAGTGGAGCGTCTCAGCGACTTCATGCTCTGGCAATGTGAAGAGGACACGGAGATCGTCTTTCTGGACGTCCTCTGGCCCGAATTCGATCTATGGCACTTCATCCCAGTACTCCTGGGATGGCAAAGAAGGATTTCAAAGTCCAAGAAGAATCCAGATGCGGAAGGGGACTTCAATGGCGATGTCACCGGGTCGTCTGAGAACGACATGAGCGATGAGGTCTTAAGCTCGAGTACAAAGGTCAAGGCCTTGTAATCCATTCATTCAATAGATTGGGAGATCAGAAGTATAAAGAGCATTGGAACACAAACATATGTGGGAGTTCGGAGTTCGCCGCTTGGTATTGACCTGATTGATATCCATATCATTATTTTCTTGTCTTTGTGTGTATAGATTTAATATAGAAGCCAATCGACATTTCGATAATAATGATAGCTGTTGGTTACTAGGTAGTAGTTGGTCCGACCTACTCACTTGGACCTCCGATACCGCCGTCCCCATGTGGACCCACGTGACTCACTGCGGGCGGGGAAACAACGAAACAAAGATGCTGTGCTTTCTCTTGTCATTTTGACACTTCCTATTCATTTCCCTCTTGAATCGTCACAATGGCTCCAGTTGCTGGTTCTAAGGTTCTCCTTCTGGGCTCTGGTTTTGGTCAGCCTCCCGGTTCCCTTTATTCATATATATAATATATATATATATCTATCGTTCCGAACTATGAGGAGCCCCGCATTGAGCTCAATGACTAACTGATCTCTAGTTACCAAGCCCACCGTTGAGGTTCTGAGCAAGGCGGATGTTCACGTCACTGTGGGTATGTATCATTGCCATTGACTCCAATCTCTTGCTCTCTATCTCGGCGTGCGTTGATTGATGCCCCAATCATCGCACCGGTGGAGAAGGGGAGTGCTCTGTCTCCTGGTCTCTAAATCCCCAACCAACATTTCAAAGGGGGTGTTGTATCTAATGCTTAGTTTCTTCATTATCAACAGCCTGCCGTACCCTTGAAAGTGCCCAGAAGCTCGCTGAAGGCTTCAAGAACACCAGGGCCATTGCTTTGGACGTTAACAATGCCGAAGCTCTCGATAAGGCCCTCGAGCAGGTCGATCTTGTTGTCTCCTTGATCCCTTACACCTTCCACGCCCTTGTGATCAAGTCGGCTATCCGGACAAAGAAGCATGTCGTTACCACTTCTTACGTCTCTCCCGCGATGCTCGAATTGGACGAGGAGTGCAAGAAGGCCGGAATCACAGTCATGAACGAGATTGGCTTGGACCCTGTACGTCATTCACAAACGAGTCATACCCGCACCTTAGGCTACATTCTTGACTAACATTGGTAATAGGGTATTGACCACTTGTATGCTGTCAAGACTATCGACGAGGTAAGCTTCAGTTGGCTATGCTACGATACCTCCATGGAACCGCCGCTGACACATGAATCAACAGGTCCACAAGGACGGTGGTAAGATCACATCCTTCCTCTCCTACTGCGGTGGACTCCCCGCCCCCGAATGCTCCGACAACCCTCTGGGCTACAAGTTCTCCTGGTCCAGCCGTGGTGTCCTCCTTGCTCTTCGCAACGCTGCCAAGTTCTACAAGGACGGCCAGGAAGTCAGCGTCGCCGGGCCCGATCTCATGGCCACTGCAAAGCCCTACTATATCTACCCTGGCTTCGCCTTCGTCGCGTACCCTAACCGCGACTCGACCCCCTACAACGAGCGCTACAACATCCCAGAAGCCCAGACCATCATCCGTGGTACCCTCCGCTACCAGGGTTTCCCTGAGATGATTAAAGTGCTGGTTGACATTGGCTTCCTGAGCGACGAGGCCTGCGATTTCCTCAACTCCCCCATCTCCTGGAAGGACGCTACCAAGCAGATCCTGGGCGCCACGACGGCTTCCGAAAAGGACCTGGAATGGGCCATAGCCTCCAAGACCTCCTTCGCTGATAATGACGAGCGCAACCGCATCATCTCCGGTCTCCGCTGGATCGGTCTTTTCTCAGACGAAAAGGTGATTCCCCGCGGTAACCCCCTTGATACTCTCTGTGCCACCCTCGAAAAGAAGATGCAGTACGGCCCCGAGGAACGTGACATGGTCATGCTGCAGCACAAGTTCGAGATTGAGCACAAGGATGGCTCTAAGGAGACCCGTACTAGCACTCTGTGTGAGTACGGTGTTCCCGGCGGTTACTCCGCCATGGCTAAGACCGTCGGTGTCCCCTGTGGAGTTGCCGTGAAGTTGGTGCTTGATGGTACTATCAATAAGAGGGTAAGTGCTTTTCTCTCAGTCTTGCTATCACATTGGATGCCAGCTTAACTAACGAATTGTTGCTAGGGTGTCCTTGCTCCCATGACCTGGGATATCTGCGCCCCCCTCCTTAAGACCCTCAAGGATGACTACGGCATTGAGATGATTGAAAAGACACTGTAAATCCGCTCTCGCCAGAGGTGATTTACGATTGGACTATATCATGACCTGAAAATGTTTATAAAGGGTTAGAAAAACACTCAAAAAGGTTAAAGGTTCTGGACCAATTTGGTGCAGATGGAATGCTTGATCAAATATCCTGTGACGGAAGCTGCGTAAAACTGTAGTTCTTCGTTATTTATTCATTTTATAATTGTTCTAATCATGGAACTTCTATCGTGGAATCGTCGAAGCGTACCCCGATGGACGCGATAGGTCAAAAGGCACAAATGTGAGGAAGAGTACCTGTTCTGCAGGGAAACTAAATGTGCACTAGACCAACAAACAATAGAGGCCCGCCCCTACAGGGCGTGTTGATGGCAGACATAATTCGATCGTCTGTATTCACCAAGTGGGGTTTGCGAAAAAATCGTCAAGCTTCCAAATACGGACGTAGAAGATCAGAGAATAGTGCCAAACCTACACCGAGAAGGAGTACAAAGATAGAGATCAGTAGCTGCCTCCAAAAAACAAAACGAGAACTGGGCGCCATGGTAAGGAAGATTTGACGATGAGGAAACTGCAAGGAGGGGGACATACCCGAAAGTTTGCTTGATACTACGAATGTAATACATATCCCAGTTCTGTTTGGTGACGTCTTCCTGGCCAACTGGAACTCCAGTCCAAGAAACACGCATTTGGGTGACACCGTCGACATCGTTCTGGTCAAAGTTGATTTCAAGCGAGCTGAAGTGGCCTTGGGGCCATTGGGCTAAACGCCACTTCTGCACTATCCGAGTCGGCTTCTCCAGCTTAGTATATTCTCCATTCACGTTGCCATCAAATATAGCGAACTTTCCGCCAACATGAGCACCGTCGAACTGACGAGGTGCTCCGCGGGTGAATGCAGCAATACGCTGTGGGTCTGTGAAGGTGTTGTACAGTTCCTCGGCTGTGGTACGGAACTCATCCAAGGCCGTCACGGTAGTAGTGTTGAGAGCAACCTTGCTACCTGTGGTAGTAGTTGTGGTCGTCTGGGGAGCAGAAGCGTCCTTCTTACTCTGAGGATGATAGGCTGGTGCGGTGAAACCCTTAGATGGGTTTTCACCAGGCGCATGCTGGATATCCTTGCCATGTTCGGTGATCAGGGCTGGTGCGAGTTTAGCTAACTCTTGCCTGAGTTGTGGGACAAGCTTCGACCGCACAAGGTCCTTCACTGGCTGCTTGGAAGAGGATTCAGAGTAGATCTCGATGTCAAACTACCACAGATAGGAAGTGTCAGTACTGCCATCCCCAGTTGGCCTCTTGAGGGAGAAAGGGAACATACAACATACTCATCTTCCTCTGTATCGTGGGCAACCTCGGGGATGGTGATAGTACCACTAACAGATTCTTCGTCCTTGGTCTTACCTATCAAGGAATTTAGTTGTGCCCCGGACCAGGAAAGCACAATACGTTCACGAACCTTCATACTCTAGCTGTACTTTGACATCGAACAAGGTGATGACCTTGCCTTTTCTCTGGCTGACGTCTACGTCGCCATCCATAGACAGGAGGTTGGAGACCTTTGCGGTGACACCATCTCCCTCGGCGGTAAGCAAGCAGAGCTTCTCCTGAAGGTAATCTTTGGCCCAGCCGGAGGCATCCTTATTCACCCAGTGCCAGTTGTTGGGGTTGTGCAGAACCATGATGTTGGTATTTTAAATAAATTTATTATGAACTGCTAGTGTGCTTTTGATGTAAAAAGAAGGAAAGAAAAAAAAATCTTCTCTATTGTAGGGTTGATAAACGACACCCAAAACAGAATTTTGTGTGTGTGTGTGTGTGTGTGTGTTCAAGACTATTGCAATGCTAGGTTCTTCAATGAGTCAGTACATCTAGTCTAATGAATCAATTGACGCATGAAAGAGAAGAAATATGACAGATATGTTTCTCAGGATCACGGGTAGCGTCCCCGGACCGGGAGCTAGTCAACACAAAAGATGAATCGAAACCCATCTTTTCTCTGACTGGTGCCAGCTATATAATCTCATCATCGAGGGAGAGTTCCCATCCAACCGTGGAGTAGATGGACGAGGTGGGGAAGGCAAGAGGAAGAAAAAGAAAAATTGGTTCACTCACAGTGTCACAGCACGACGTCTCAGAGCGAAGACGCTGCAGAAGTAGATCAATCGGGTCCAACGCAGTAGAAGAAGGGAAGGACGGAATGGAGTTTTACGTGGTTAAATACAGAATATCCCTTCAGCCGTAGGAGAGAAAGAGAAAAGCAAAGAAAAAAAGGATTGGATTCGGAAGGAAAGTTTTAGAAGGTAACCGCCATCACGTGTTGACACTAGGCCGAGTGGGGGAGGACTGCCAAATTAGGAAATCCACCGTTGTTATCCATGAATGAGTACTCATGATGAGTACGGAGTAGTAACGAACGAATAGTTTGGGTATCTTCGACAGAAAAAACAAGGAGATTTGGTCAAAATCAATCAAGACAACATCGTCATCACACGTAAATTCATTCGTCCAAAAGTCCCATCACTCCCCCAGCTGTTCAAGCTCCTCCCATCCATCTTCATTGACGAGCTGTTCTTTCACACGCTCCCGTAATCCCTGTATGGCACTTCCCAGAGCTTCAGTCCATTGCCCTTCCACGGTAGCAACTTTATCCTTCAAATCATGAGTCAAAGACCGTTCTTCCTCCGCCTGAGACTCCTGCATTTCCCGCCGAACCTTGTCTTCGATTTCCCCCAGACGGACCCGTTCGGCTTCCATAAGCTTACAATGAGCTCTCATGACAGCAGATTTAACCTCGTGCAAGAGACAAAAGAGGTTGGTCTGGGATTCAATATACTGGTAGCTGGACTTTTCCGCATGGGAGAGGAGCGTGTAGAGATATTGCAACGGATGGTTCTGATAGCTCGGATTCTCCTCGTATTCGTTGGCAGGAATCTGGATCTGAAACCCAGTAAGCTTTACTGGAATCTGCTGGACCAGAGCGAGAAGAGATGGCGCGATATCCCAGAAGGCGGATAGCTGCACCTCCACCCCTCGAACTACGTTCTCTTCGATCACAGCTAAAAAGGATTCGAGCCGGGCCAGCGCGCTTGCCTCATGGTTGACACGACGGTCCAGGGCATCATTCGTGAAGAAGGTATTCGTTTCACGCACTTTCTCCTCGTTCGCGTTCTGCTTATAAGGGAGCAAGGCCACCGCCTTGTACTTTTCATCCCGGCCACTGACTAGCTCATACATTTCACGATGTAACTGCTCCCGGGCCTCAAACAGCCATTTGAGTTGGGTGAGTTGCTCGAGCAGTTCTGGCTTTTCATCTCCCTCCGCTTGGGTCTGGTCAGGGGTCTCATTCTGAGCGTCATCGAACAGTTTGCTTCGTAGTTCATCAATAGAAGCCGTGGCCTTGTTGATTCGTCCTGTGAGAATTGTATGCATCGGCTTTAGTACAGACTCTTGGTAACTATCTAACTCTTGTTTCGCTGACTCTCTCGCAAGCTTATTTTCTTCCATAATCAGCGCAGCCTCCGCTTCCGCGGCTTCTGCAAACGTAATGCTACCCTGTTCAATCTGGCTCTGGATATTGGCTCTGAAGCACCGGCGGCCTTCCTGCATTGTCTCTTGATGGTTTTGTGATAAGGTCTCAATATCGGATTGATACCGTTGCCGGGTAGATTTGACCAAGGAAAGGTCGCTGATGGATCGGACCAAAGTTCGATAGTTGACAAGATCAGGGTGGCTATTGTTGACAGCCGGATGGTGCCGGGGGTAAGGTGGTGGCAGAGTGATGAGTCTAGAAATGTCCATCTTCGGTATCTCCCCGGTTTGCTCGTAGCTATTGCGTCCCACTGTGCTTGAATAATTTGACGAAGCTGACTCTTCGTGCCCTCCCACTTTTTCGGGCGGGTATTCATCCGGACCGTATGCTGCATATAGCTCGGTCGCTGCAAAAGCATGGTTCGTGCCTCTGCCTTCGGTCGAATTCTGCCCTGGAGACCATTGCAAAGATCCGCGAGGCAAGCCCATATATTTAGATTCACGCCTTGACCGCTCAATTCTTCGTCCATCTCCTTCGCTGCTTGACTTCGACTCCCACCAACGACTGGGCGCACGTCCCCGGGAACTCATTTCATCATTGCTCATACTAAGGCTCGCTATTGGTGATAAGCAAGGCTGATAGCTGTTCCACCATGCAGATTCGGGGCGGGATTGAGGTATATCGAGCCTTGGGGTCCCCCTGGACGGCCGCCTAGAGAGTGGCGGGGGTGCGCCTTGCGGCTTTGGCGGCATCTCGAATAGTCTATGGCGGACATTTTCGATATCCAAGGAGCCAGAGTTCCATGCTTTGGCGTACCTTTCACGCCTGATTTGAGATTCTGAGATAATAAATTCCGCGAAAATTCCGAGGGCTTCCGCCTCATCAGCAGCACCAGCTTCTTTGTCTATAAAGGCTTTTTGTCTTTGTATGGCATTTTGAACAAATCCCATATCTTGGTTAACGACCGAATCTAATGACGGACCTTTTTGGGATGAACTTCGGCGCGGGAATAATGGTGAGACCGTGGGTAGAGCATCATTAGGCAAGTGTAATAAATGGGATACAGGTCGGTCCTCTCTGGAACTAGGTCGAGAAGGCGGTACTGTCTCTTGTCCAGATTGCAATGGAGGAGTCGGAAGGGCCCTTGGAGGGAGTGCCTGCGGGGCATCTTTGGAGTATGCTGATGATACCTGACCACCTGGCGAGAACGGCGGAGTATGTGCAGACGCACGGTTTGGCCCAAGCGGGCTGGGCTCGCCTTTGGGAGTCGAAAAAGAAGATTGGTTTGAAAACAAGCCAGCAGATGAGGCTCTAGACCGTGAAGTAATCTGTTGCCCATCAGAGCCAAGGCTATGACCGCTGTTCGGTGTAGCTCTTGTTGATATTTGGTGCTGAGTATTATCAGGAATGGCATTTATGTCTTCAAAATTCAGGTTTGACGGTTTTACTTGATCCAATGCATCGGCCCAGGGATTGCTATTCGTCGATACGGCGCTGAAGTCGTCAATGACTTGGCTCTGCCTGTTTCTGCGCTCGATTCGCCTTTCTCTAATTCCCTTGGAGTTCGGGTCTCGAAGAGCCGGGCTACGGAATAGTCCATTGCTAGTGGAGTTGTGGGATGCCAGAGATTCAAACCCATCAGCTTCAGTACGAGGCACCGTGGAATTCACGGTGTCAATAACAAGGCGCACTTTGTCTTTATGTTTAGCCGTTGCGGATCCGTCATCCACCCAGCCAGCTGGGGTGGGGGGAATGCTGTCCAAGCTTGTTCCCAATACTGGGGGTGGCCGAGCCCTGGTGGTCCTTGGCTGAGTTTGCGAGTGCCGCAAGGAAGTTGTATCAGATAGTCCGCTGACACTTTGTGATCTTGCAGTAGGGGGAGGACCCGGGGGAGGTGGTGGGAGAGGCATCCCTGGCTCCCAGCCACCCCCTTGCGGTGATCTACTTCGAGACTGGCTTGTAGCCCTGGACGTACTCGCGCTGCTCACAATGGGGCCAGCAGAAACGGCTCGCCTGGAGGTTGGGGCCCGAGCAGGGTCATCGAATTGGGCAGCGGGCACTATATGATTATGGCTGCTCGGCTGTGACTGTTGTAAACTGTTCTGCTGTGAAACCATGATATAGGGTCTTTGCCCTGTATTTAATGAATGTTGTTCCCGATATGCATCAGCTCTGTGTTGAGAGGATGATCTAGAGGATGGCATGCCTTGTGATAACGGGGGAGGAGGAGGTGGAAGCGATACGTGTCTATTCTGGCTTGCATCGCCCAGATGAACCATAGACAGCGGTCGGGTGCGGGGAAGAGGACGCTGTCGATACTCCACGGAAGCATCAGCGCTATTGCGCATTATTCTATTATACGAAGGTATAGGCCCAGGAGATGCTGAGCCCCTGCCCGAGGTGCTATGGCTGACATTATCCCTTGGTTGATGTTGTTGTTGGGGCTGATTTGGGGGCGAGTACGGTGGCGGAGGCGGCGAGAGAGACATATCTATAGACGTCTAAGTTCAATCTGCCTCGATGCATATACTAAGTTTGACGTCGGGGTAGAGGTGCAGCGAGTCATGACGATGCCCGACAATACCCGAGAGAAAAAGAAAAGATGAACGAAAAAAGGAGGGTTGCAACAGACCTGAGTGAGACCCAGCTTGTCGCGACTGTGGAATGATTCGCAGCATATTGTTTGTTTGCGGGTAAGTGGATTGTCCCGAGCCCACCGGACCCCAATCTTGAGGGTTGTATGGTACGTTGTACTGTCTGGAAGCCATCGATGTAGACCCAATCCCTATGCCTCCCGGAGTTGTGGCCGCAGGAGACTGACTTTGCGTAAACGGACTGGAAAGGGAGGTCGTTGAAAGAGGTGTCAACGAGTGGCCTGTACCGAGCGCGACGCCTAACCCATGAAACTGAGGACCACTGAAAGCCGTTGTCAAAGGTGGTGGCTGCAGAGCATGTTCTCGACGACGGGGAGATGGCTGATTGATGGTAGTACTGGCATGAGGCGTTGGCCGGCCGTTGAGGGGATATGTACTGGACGGCGGGTCGTTGCCAACGTTACTCGGAGAACACCATCTAACTCACAAGCCGCAATCAGTATCGCGAAAGGCTCAAAGCTGATCACTTCAAGAAAGAGGGACAATCTCGTGGGTATGAGGGGCTCGCGCACCTATTCATACTGCCGAAGAGATTAAGAGCCAACCGGACGTAAAGCCATGGCTGAAAGCCGCGCGCAGCAATAAGATAAGAATGAGCCAAGAAGAAAGGTTGAATCTAGCAGATGCGACAGGTCAACGAAAAAGACTGAGAGGGATGCAGAGTTCTATTCTTTACAACACGTCCCATAGGCCAACCAGTGGCGGCGGAGGCTTCAAGTTGCGTCTCCCAAGAAAAGGGATCCACCTGAGATAAAAATAATCCATCCATGACATGACCGTCTGGGGGGCCATACGAATGGAATTTGGATGAGACAAGGCTCTTCCGAGTCCGACACGAGAAGGGCCTGCATGTGGTTAGTGAGCTGCAGTCTAGGAGGTTCATCACAGCGCGGCGTCTTGTTGGCGCTTAAGGCACGGGATTCTCCGGCGCTCACTGGCCACTGATCCCGGCGCTCGCATGCCGCTTGAGCAAACCAGAACGCTCATCACATCCCATTAGATGAGATTTGTCCTGTATTTAGAACGAAGTGTGCAGTAGTTCAAACGTTCCGTTGGGTTGGCAAGGATTGTGAGAAATAATACTTAAGAACTACTCCGTACGGAGGACGGAGTACGCTGTAGTCACTTGGACCTACAACGGCAAGCGTGATTCTCGAAAAGGCCCTTTGCGCACCACGGGCATCACGCGACTGCTTCCATTGAGGTGCTCAGCGGCCCTCACACAGACAGTGCCATCCGTCTATCCACTGAAGGTTTATATAGATCTACCATGTCTTGCTGCCCGAGGCTCTTGCTTATCAGTAATCTTACACCTTCCAAATACGATCACCTGGCTCGAAAATGACCATGACAAGGCAAGCAACACCGACGGCGACGATGGCGATGACTTCCCCTATCCGGATGAATGATTTGCTTGGATATGGAACAAAAGCGAGGGTGGGAGCTGTGAAACTTCGGTGGCTCTCCAAAGTGTGGATTACAGGCCGGGCCTCGACGAAATAAGTTCAACTACATCCAAAGTTCACGGTGTAGGCGTGTCCTACGAAAGTCACACCGGTGATGCCGATGATGGCCGAACTGACTATATTGGCCCCACGACCCATCTCTCTGATGGAAGCAAGGGTGGCTTGTCCGGTATTTTGGGATGGCAGAGCCTGGTCGCTTCCTGTCAGTTAGCTGGACAATCACACACCTCTTTCTCAGGATGCAGTAGCTCCCGGCCTGTGGCTGAGACTACCGTATGTACCTCATCTAGAATCTTCCGGTCAAAGCATCACGATCGGAAGAAGCCCGCCATATTGGAGTACGTTCAAATTGCCGCAGATAGGGGCCCACTAACAAGGGCAAGGGCAAGAGCAGAAGCATCTCGTTCACTCTCCAGCCGCCAACGGGCCCAGCCTTATTCAAATGCTGGGGACGAGCTTCTCCGTGAATTGATGCACAGGAAGCTTCAATGGGAACAGATCGAAGAGAAATTAGGTCGGAGGTTTGCCGGAAGGCATCTGAAATCCCTGTAGGGACGGTGGTCAAGAAAACTGAAGTTTGAAGCCCAGCCGGCGACATGTTCGACGCCCAAAGGCAAATAACGTCCAGATCTTTGTTTTGTGCTCTTAACATCCCATCTTTTCCCATTGTTCTCGGGGTCTGCTAGAATACTCTGCTTGTTAGATCTATTTAGGGACTCAAATCAAGCATATTTTTTCACCTTGGCGTCTGGCGTTAGTCCGCTGCTTTCAACCCTCTCATGTTCAAGAAACGGAGGCTGTACGCATTAGGCCAAAAATTGTATTGTTGGTCTAGCTATCGAACGGCCATGCTTCTTCCCACGCAGCCATTTCTGTTTCAGAATATGCCAGCTGGTCAATCAGCTCCGCCTTTGCTTGCTGTAGAAGCTTTTTTACTTCATCGTATTGCTCTGGCCGTACAACACCTTTCTCAGGCCACATCGGGCCCAGCGATTGCCTTAAGCTCTGCATTAATTCCATGCCTCTGATCGCGCCAGAAGCATCCTCATTAATCGACGCAACCTCATCTGCAGAGAACAGCAATGGAAACGGCGCGTTGCCAGAGGCTTGCACACCCGGTAGGGCTGTCCACTCCTCTTTGAGATCAAGGCATCTTGATCGATATAATGCCTCCCCGTCTATAAGGAGATTTTGAGCAAGAAGCATCATCTCAAAGCTGGTAGTCTGTCGAAATTCCATGGCTTTGAATAATGTTATGTTATTGCTGTAAGTGAACCTTCGATATAATGCTGAGAGTGACATTTTTAGATACAGATCCTGGGCTTCAGCTTTTTCGGCAGGATCGAGTCTGTCGAAACCGTCCGGGAATACTGGTGGATCAATACCTGTCGACGGAGGACCGTCGTAATCAAGAAAGTCTGGCTGGCGCGCGTGGTCAAAAAGCGGCAACAGTTCACTCGATTGCCAATCTATGATCCCTAGCACCTCCGCTGGCCTTTCAGGATGAACAAAGATGTTCTCCGCATGGAGGTCAGGGTGCCAGAGAAAGGCAGACGTGATTGATGGATCTGTTGGTAGAAGGTATTTCACAAGACGAAGATAACCTTGAAGAGCCGCTATCTTTTTAGAACGAGAACTGCAGTACGTGCCGGGCCCATATAGCGATAACTGTGATCGAGGTAATCGAGTCATATTCTGCACACATGCAATCTCTCGAAGGCCGACCGCCGACTTGTACTGCTCTACAGTATTCCCTAGAATAACCATGTAAGCAAATATCTTCAGAATGGCAAGTTATCAAGTCATACAAGGGCCTCTATCCAAATCCAATGCTATCCGACCATCATCAAGAAATTCACGGCCTGTTGACGGGCCAACAGCGAACCGATGATGCTTAGGTATAGACAGAACTCCCTTCACAAGGTCACATCCATCGGAATCTTCCATGTCAGACGAGTAGTAGAGACTTCCATAATGGGTGAAAGGTATCGCCATCCACGCTTTTTGATATGTGGAGATTGTTTTCACGAGTTCAAATCTTTCCTTGAAACCCATTGTAGGCCAAACTTTACTAAGCTGGACGCCGGCAACCTTCTCCATTATAATGTATTCGGCGCCAACCGTATTGTCTTCTGCTTTAGAGCTCCAAGCTAACACTTTCGGTACCGGGGTGCATAACTCATTCCGAGCCTAGGTGTGTAGCATTAGATAGAATCAAGGTAATCAGGGTCAAGTAGAGTTCTGCTAACAAAATCCATTGTTGCTACTTCACTAGCAGTCGTGTAGTAGGCTCGCCCCGCGTTTGGGTTCGGTACTTTACCTACGACTTGCGTACCATCGTGCATTGTGAAGAGGAAGGTCTTATTAAACATCCCGTCAGGGAACTTCTCTACCCGGGAGCATTGTGCAGATGTCAAGCCGACTGATTCAGTAGCGCGCTTTATTAACTCGTTCATATTGAAATTGACATAACGTATTGACATTTCCTGAGCCTCGTTGAATAGAAATCGGCCTCTTGTATAGCGGAACCAGTCATCGTTTGAGTTACAGTTCGTGTGGTATGACCGGTTGAGGCCCGGGCTGTTTGTCGAATGACCCGAAGAATGGGACGACATCCGTTTTTGGTTCTTGAATAGAGAAAAAGCGTTGCGCATGGTATCGAGTAAGACAAAGTACTAGGATAATGAGGAGGAGAGGTGGAAGGTGCAGAGTCGCTTGCACCTGACGAGGTCGTGAAGGAAGGTATGTGCGTGACATGCTCAGTCAGCGCTCTCTCATAGATCGCTCAACGGAACAATTGGACCGAGATTGTTAAGGCAGGGGAGGGTGAACGCCCGGTGGAATAAAGAAACAGGGAAAAGACAGCATTTTATAGAGCGCTTGACCAGACCGGTCGGACCTGGGGCATCTAGGTTTGGCGGCAAAGGAGGCCATTTGTGGCATCGATTTCACAGATTCTCACATTCTAGTTGTAATATCTTCTTCAATTTCAACTACTGCACATTCTAAATACTGCTATGGACGTATCCATCCTGGTTCCTGATCTCACGAACCAAGAAAGTTTGAATGTCAAGTCTGACAATGTCGCAAGATGGCGAGACAACAAAGCGGTCCACGCGATGCCTAGGAAATCACTAAAGCCCGAGTCAGCGCTGGAACAAGCAATCCTGAGATCAGACAAGTGAAATTGCTCTAGGGTGGTTCAGATAAATGCCTTGTCACAGGCGGTGGTCATCAATGAATTTGATTATGTTGACCGTCGTGATTAAAATAAAAAAGAAAATCATCATTGGAAGGAGGTTTGGTTGCACAGGAACCAGAGGAAAAAGACAAATTCAACTTACATCATTGGGTTCATGCCCCGCCAACGAATGCTGGCAGGGGCTGGTATCTGCTGTATGCGATTCTACAAAATCTATGCATACAATCAGCTTCGATCACTTCATGGACGTGATGGACGAAGGCAAATCGTTCAGACTATTCAGTCCGGACAGTTGTCGTCCTGGCCAACAATGCTGACTTGGACATATGCTTGTCATTTGTTTTAATGTCGATTCATCATGAAGTTGAAGAGAACTGGAGCAGAGGTGGGGCTAGATGCCTACATACAAGTAACATGCCCTCCGCGAGTCTCACGACCAGAGGTCTTGGTAGTTGGATGTAGAGAAGATCTTTGTTCACTGCAATTGGAAACCGAGTCAGCAACGTCCAGGCATTCTCTATTGGAATTAATCAGAAGATGCGAATCAGATATGCATGAATGGTATAAAATATAAGATGGTGTCTGCATCGATAACTCGGATAAGACTCGTCATCTAGGGAATCATCATAGAACAATGAAGGGATATATATAAAAGTGTGATGTACCTTGTGAGAAATCATATTAGGCATATATACATGGCGCATTACACTATACTATGCATGAGCATTAGCCTCAGTGAAAGTATTGGAGAATGAATATATTTGGTGAATATGTTTATCTCAGTGGGCGAGGTTTTCTAGGCCTGCCGCAAAAAGGCATCTCCGTCAAGACCGGTCGTCTGTTGGACGCCGTCGGAGCCCAGTGCCGTTTCATCTTCGAAGGGTATGGCAGGATCATGATCGAGAGCCTTACCATGTAGAGCAGCAGGTTGAACGAATAGCACTCATTGTGCATTTATGAATACCTGCCAAGAATCCTTTTAACCGTTAGCATATGATTTACACATGTGGATGAAACAGTAAAAGTGATAAGGGGGTAGCAGATCAGAAATGTGCCATAAGTTTTATCGCCAACAACCCGAAGGTCTCAGTCGGTAATTTCCAGCGTATATTGTATATGAAGCATCATGCTAGATAGTCTAATAAGGGAAAGAAAGAAAAAAAGTTCAGTACATACCATCAGTTAGATAAGAAAAAAATCTTCTTCTGCTGTTCGCATATATATGGAGTTAGTTTCTGCAGCCAAAGTTAGCAATGCATCATCGGTATATGAATACAGGCGAACAAAAGCTTTTTTTTTTGTGCGCAGATCAGACTGACGTGCAAAAACCGAGTTTTCATGCCAAATAAGGTCAAAGACTCTAGTTTGTATATGGTTGTAGGTTACATCATGATGGATAGCATATAGAGAGAGAGAAAAAAAGGTGACAATCAGAAAAGAAGGAGACGATGTGAACTTACCACAGTGAGTATCCAGCAATGCAAGTTGCTAGGGATTAGTTAACAACCAGTAGATGAGATAAGAACATTGAGCAATGCTAGTCTATATGACAAGTATCATGACCGTTGCAACCCTGACCATTTCGGGTGAACAGCCATTTAGCCATTGTTGTGTGGAAATGGTGAAGATTCAAAGAAGAAAAGGAATTAAACCCAAGCGCGTCGAACTTTTTCAAAGCTCCTCACCGGAGCTAATTTTACCGAGACCTAATCCGGTTAGACGAGGTGGCTTAGATAAGCCTTTCCTTCCGCCCGGTCAGCTGACCCAGTGACCCTACAGCGACAGAAAGAAAGAAGAGCGATAGGTGGAGGAAAGAATGCCGGGAATTCCTTCATAGAACGGCCGAGACTTGAATAGTTCAATAATAGTCAGTGAACAATCAAAAATCATCGTGTCTGCTGACCAGAAAATATCCACTCCACTATCCCTATCACTGATGTAAGGGTAGATCAAGATTAAAGAAGTCGAGAAAACAGGACTTGCGGGGGGGAAACGAAATCAAGTCCTGTGACGTTCTCCTCTCTCGTCGAGATCCACCGAGTATGTATAGGACGTCCTGACCTAGTACTTTACCTATAAGTTCGGTATACCCTTCAGTTTAATTCACTTCACTTAATTCTTTCTTATTCTTACGTACCGTACACTACTATTCTCCCTCCAATCCCTCTCCTCTCTCGTCCATTGGCGCCTCTGGTCTTCCTACTTTCTCCGTTGAACCGAGGTTGCGCATTACTTTAAACCCAGTCCATTTGCTCCCCACCAAAAGCTACTTCCTCCCTTCGTACCAGAAAAAAGAAATCCTCTCAAAATTGCAACACGATGTCCGCAAACGAGAACAGGAGTGCTCCCCCCGTGGGGCAGGAAAACATCAACACCGACATTATCACTCTCACGAGATTCCTGACTGAAGAGCAAGCCAAAGTACCAGAAGCGACTGGTGATTTCACGTACGTGCGAGCTCATATCATCCCGTAGATCAATCACACCCTGAGATGACCTTCCTTCCAGACTTCTTTGCCACGCTCTTCAATTCGCTTTCAAGTCCATTGCCTACTACATCCGCCGTGCATCATTAATCAACCTGACCGGGTTGGCTGGATCATCAAACACCACAGGCGATGACCAGAAGAAGCTCGACGTAATCGGCAATGATCTCTTCATCGCTGCCATGCGCGGCTCGGGTAAATGCCGTATCCTCGTCTCCGAGGAAGAGGAGGAAGTCATCGTATTCGACGAGCACCCCTACGCCCGCTACGCAGTCGTATGCGACCCCATCGACGGATCCTCTAACCTGGACGCTGGCGTTTCGGTTGGAACCATCTTCGGCGTCTTCAAGCTGCCCGATTCCGTTCTGGGTCCCGAGAACAAAGTTTCTCCCAAGGATCTTCTCCGCGCCGGTACCGAGATGGTCGCCTCTGGCTTCACCATGTACGGCGCCTCAGCACAGCTGGTAATCACCATGCGTGATGGCAGCGTCAACGGCTTCACTCTGGAGAACTCTTTGGGTGAATTCATCCTCACTCATCCTAACATGAGACTCCCCTCGAAGCGCGCCATCTACTCCGTCAATGAGGGTAACAGCATGTACTGGGAAGAGTGGACCAACGCCTACTTCCACTCGCTGAAGTTCCCTGGCGAGGGTCAGAAACCTTACAGCGCTCGTTACATCGGTAGCATGGTTGCTGATGCCTACCGGACTCTGCTCTATGGTGGTGTCTTTGCTTATCCGGCGGATTCGAAGTCCACCAAGGGTAAGCTGCGTATCCTGTACGAGTGCGCCCCTATGGCCATGCTGTTCGAGAACGCCGGTGGTCTCGCTGTGAACTCTCGTATGGAGCGCCTTCTGGGAGTTGTGCCGGAGCACATCCACGACAAGAGCGGCGTGTTCCTCGGCTCCAAGGAGGAGGTGCAAAAGATCATCGATATGTATAACAAGTACAAGAAATAAATTGGAACTCATTGGCCCACATGTGGTCATGGTATATCAGTACTTACCTGCTAAATGGGAGATTTGTTGATTCACCGCAAGTGGGTATTTGATGAGATTTGTCATGTGTTCTCAATGTATGAAAAATAAAATACAAAATAAAATACAAAAACAAAATACAATATAGATTACACATAAAAAGATATTAGACAGTTGAATACGGAGTACGGAGTAGTTAAATATGAAAATTTACAAGTGTAATATCTCATGTTCACAATACCTGGCACGTTGAGTACCCTCACATTCTGCTTCACGTACGGAGAGTAGACCATGTATCCGTATCATTACATTCTCCATTAAGGACTTGACATTCCCCAGTCCCTAATGTATGAATTACTAGTCGGATGATGCTTTTGACAGAGTACTACTACTATCCGAGTCTGCACTCGAAGCATATTTTACAAGGAAGAGATGTACCTTATGATATGTAAATATACTGGCAAGCTAGGACTGGAGAAACGAAGGCTAGATCAAATATGGACTACACTTGACCGTGATGCCTAGAGTCTAATTGATTCCCACAGGAAGCTACAGTACATATAATATAATCCAAAAACAAAAGAGGAAGGGAAAGAAAGGACCCATAAGTTTGGATCAGTCAACGGGGTCCTCCTCAAGCAGCGCCGTGAAGCTAAAGGGAGCGAATGGTATTCCTTCTCCCATGAAATGCTTGCTCATAGCCTCAACCCAGTGCAGACGAAGCGAGTGGAGCATAGCGCTAGTTCCCTCCATGACACAGAGAATGGCGATGGTCAGAGTGAACCACAGGTAGAAGGTGACGACGATCATAATGACACGAAGGGTAGGCGACTCCTGTTCGAAGGCACCGCCAAGAGTCATAGTCCACAAAACGATCGAAAGCTGCTGATGGGCCAGAGAAAGAGCCCACAGACGCAGGTAAGAAGCAGTGTGAGAGATACAATTCAGACAGAATTCAATAGTATGAATGACCTGATGGATCATGACCTCGGAGAAGTCAAATTCTTCGTGCTCCTCTTCTCCCAGATCTTGGGCAATCATAGCGACGCCCTCGCCCTCGCTGGCCATGCTGTCACGGCCACCAGGGAGTCCGCCATCCATATCACCGTCGTCCTCAAGAGCGCTAACTCTTGACTGCTCTCCAAGGCCCCTGTATCCATGAGCGCGAGCACGGTTATGTTCCCAGCGGAGATAGAGCGGCTTGAAGAGGAGCATGACCGGCACTTGTGCGACGGCAAGAAGCAGTAGAATAACCTGAACGGAAGCTTGACCTGGATAAAGTTGCTCCTCGACTGTGCCAGGAGAAAGGAACATGAAAATGAGCATGTTCAGCAGACCTGGGGGTGATTGACCCACGGCTGCCCAATCTACTGACCACTTATAGATAACAGTAAGGACGAGGTAGCCAAAAATAGACTGGAAGAAAATCATGCCGGGAATGAAGTTGCCAATGATATCAACCCTCGACTTGAAATGACGAGCGTTGACATACTGCAAGCAAAGAGCATAGGTCATCTGCAACTTGATTAGCCTCCGTGGGGAACGAAATAATAAATGCTAGAAGAACTTACATGAGACCAGCCCAGCAAGATGCTCATTTTCATTTTCAAACTGTTCGTAAAGAGTAAAGAGTTTTCCGCTTCATGCCAGTTCCAGTCAAGTCCGAAGGGGAAACGATAACCGTCCTTCAGGGAAGCCTCGACTGCTTGACCTGGATGAATGATCTCAGGCCACTTCCACTGACTCGAAAAGATGGTGAATGACTTGGAGAAGATATCATTATAGATAAGACCGGTGTACATAGAAAACAGACCCATCATCAGCATGATATAACGGCCATAGAATGCCATATAGGTCAGTTCATCCAACTTGGTCTTCTGGAGCTTTCTCTCCCAAAAGATCATTGCAACAGCACCCATAGTCATGAGAGCACCGTGGCCAAAATCACCAAACATGACGGCGAACAAGAATGGAAATGTGACAATCGTATATAATCCAGGGTTGGCTTCAGAATACTTTGGGATGCCATAGGCATTGACGATGGTCTGGAAGGCCTCAGTGAACTTGTTCGTCCGTACATAGGTGGGGGGCGTCTTGTTGGTCCTAATCTGATTAACAATGGTAGGCACACTCAGACCAGCACGGTCGTTCACATCCTGCAATGTTGACTTAATCAATGGCAAGGAGTTTGTTGGACACCAAGCCTCCGCAATAAGTGTTTTTCTTGCTTGGTCATAGGAGAATTTGTTGAGCGTGTCATAGACAGCCTTCTCCTTCCGAACGATGATCATCCAGGCTGCAAGTGAACGGGCAATCTGTGTGAGTTCCGCATCAAGGGTATTCTTCGTGTTGCGCAAAACATTACCCACATCACCCAGTCGTGTATTCACCTCATGGATCTGATCGCGTCTCAGCTCACTGTTTTCATCAACACTATACAGTGAGGCACCAAGAGATTCAGAAATCTTCCTGATCTTTGCGATGATGTTCTTTCCATGGGCGAAGATGACAAACACATTTTTGTGAGTCTCCTCATTAGTAGTCGGGTCAATGATGACCTCCGGGATCTCCGACTGATTCATGTACAAGTTACCACGCAGAGTTCGCCAAAGGATACGTTCAAAGGCACCGATACGGTCCCGTGGAATGACACCCGCGACAAATCCAATATTCATCTCAAGAAAGGACTGCTGCCCGTGGGCTTCGCCGTTTTGACCCCGATGGGGCTGCTGTTCAACGTCACGAAGGAGAGGAGCTTCATCGTTGTCAAATGATTGGCGTATCTCTTCCGTATGCGTATGCGCACGATCGAAGAAGCCACCGGCTTCCCTGAGGACCCAACGCCATTCCGTGAGCTCCACCTCACGTTTCTTCAGTGTCTCGTAACTATCGTTGAGTGAAGCAATTCTCTGTTCCAAGCTCTCACTGCGTTCCGCAAGCTCGTCAATCTCTGATGCCAAGGGAGCAGCTAGTGTATCGGAGAATTCGGACGAAGATCGCATCAGAATCCCTGCCTTGCCCATCTGAGAATGGAAATAACCTGTCGAGGAAAACATAAGGTTAGTTGCCTTCGGGCTTAAGGTTACACTATTCCATAGAGGTAGCCGTACGCAACTGCCGTTCCACATTATCCAAGCGACGGATTTCTTTAGTGAAGGTTCGTTGAAAAGCATTGGTGTCAGGGTTAAGCTATTCGCAAATCGATTCATGTCAGCCATGCAATCGTCCCCATGTTTCCTGCCGGAATCCTTCTATCGACTCACATCTCTGAACTGGACTTGACCGAGTTCTCCCAAAGCACTGACAACTTCTCGTCCGATTTCGTTGGCAATGTAGAGCTGGGTCAAGCTCATATCAGACGAACGGAAGAAGGTGTCCTTCGGAGCCATGGTGAAGACTGAAGAGGCTGCCCGAAGCAGTTATTTTTTCACCACAGGGACAAGGGATGCGCCACAGCGCCGTTGTTAATTAAGCACTAGGGTGCTAAGATAATGATAGGAATGCCAGAGATGGGCGTGGAGACAGTTGGGGAAGAAGCGCCTGACCTTTATCACCCTTTGGCTAGAAGATGGTGAGCTTCGATTGCGGGAGCCGCGTGGCTGCTCAGAGCACGTGACCATATACGCCGATGCTTATCTAATCATCTATCTTTTTGTGTACTCCGTTCAGAGTATCAAGTAAGATCAAGTATGTAGAAATAGATATAAATATCATGAATGCTTTTGGAGTGGATGTCGGTGTGCACTATGGTATATGCGTAGTGTCCAATTCAAAAATACCACCCAAAAACCTTTACATCAAACAACCAAGCGAAGCACTTAAAAACGTAGTACTATCCCTCCTCCAATTCCAGCGCATTACCCATACCCAATGTTCTAGGGATTTTCAGCTCACACACTGCCACACGCAGAACGACCAGCACCCTGGATCTTGCTACATAGGTGGCATACGGTGTGGCATGTTTTCTAGTTATATGCTTGTACAGGATCTGTGATCTCCCTTTGTGCTAAGCGAAGTAGCTCTTCCAAAGCACGCCAGAGAGGTCTTCGAGCTGATCTGGAGTAAATACCTAAACAGAATATTAGCCCATGAAAGTTTTGGTCCTGTCGGTCATGAACAGCTACATACCTTCGCATCAATATGCCAAGTATCTTGTCGTGTCTTCTTGAACTCACTAATAATGGATTTGACACTTGAGCCCACAACACCCGGATCATTTGCAGCCCGAACACTTAATGTAGCCAGGGCTTCCGGCATCCATGTGGGCGGCGGACTATTGTACGGGAACGCTTGGATGAGCGCACCGAGACCTAAAACTGCACCATGTCTCGTAATAATGAGCCGGGTATGCTCAGGTGTTGGGGTCCCAGCCCCGGATGAAACTGGAGTTGACAAGCCAGACCGAAAGGTCTTGGGCCGTTTTGGGAGAGGGTTGTCAATCAATATTTTTGTGAATCGCTGCATGAACCCGCTGATCTTTTCCTCACGCAAGAACACGGGTGAGCAACGAATCATCCCAGACAGGGTAGCGGATGCACCGGCCCTCACTTCATGCTGAGGGTCCTCTAACATGTTCGCCACACACTCAAAAAGCTTGTCTCGATCAGCGACAGAAAGGAGGAAAAGACGGCGGAAGTAAATGATTTGAATGTTGATCATAACTCGCAGACGTTGGTGCCACGAGGGGGATGTTTGTCCTATGTGGATGAGTGACTGGATAAACCCAGAGTTCTGCTCAGCGGGATATGGAATGTTGGGTAAATGACGGAAGACGTGATAGGCCAACGATTGAAGCTCGGGATCTTCCTTTACATCCATCATGTGTAGCAATTGTCCTGTGAACACATCTGGGAAGAAGGAAACCAACTGCGTGCACTCGTATGACGAAAGAGTGGAATCGAGCCAGAGGAGGACCGTCTTACACCCTGAAGTATAGGAAGACGGCGTCTGCTGACCCGGGGTCCTTTCGTGCCGCCACTTCTCAATTTGACTGAAGATAACGTGTATCATCTTGGTAAATTCTTGAGTCGGCTGGTAGGGGTATGTACCTACTGACGACGCTGCCTCTTGCGCCGCAAGGAGACTCTTAACGTCGGCATATGACTCATGATACCGTGTACGATAGATCGTTGCGATCGTTTGACCCATCGCCTCACGGACTCCTTTATACGGATGGTCAAGGTGCGAGAGAAAATCTTTAACAATAGGCTTCTCGAGCTGGAAATGCCACCCTGCATCTATGATGGATTGATGAAGTAGATTGATCTTGGAGCTCTCCTTGAAAGCAGCATTCGTCGACATATCTAGCCGGAAGCTAGCAAGCCAATCAACCAAGGGCCACGCTCGTCGTGGGTCACGGCATTGAAGAATCATATGAAGGAAAGTCGTCCAGTAGCCGGAGTTCTCCGGAGTCAGCCCATCAGTGAAAATCTTACGCACAATCGGGAAGGCGTATTCCCAAACCAGTGTCCGTTTCTCAACACTTGTATCGGCGACAGAGCTTACAAGGGCACCGAGAATCTCTGCAGTAGCTCTGTGTTGATGCTTATCGCTACCATCTTCAAAAACCGCTTCAATTTCTTCTTGAATATCTTCGAATGTAGCAGCAGTAAGTCCATCCCGGAGCATTAATTCGAAGGCGTATAGAAGCATCATTGCGCATGGCATGCGGAACTTATCAGCAGTGGGGTCCCGGGGCTCTTGCTTCAAGTACATGAAAAACTTGTTGAACCATGCTCGATCGAACAATTTGCCCATGTGAGTCCGCACTTTCCATTCAACTTCGTCATATTCGATGTCACGTTCGACGTTTGACTTGTACGCAGGCATGCTTTCTGCCCACACAAGCCATCCCGGGAAATCATGATCCACATAGTACTCTGCCTCAGGTTTGGCAAAGCTCGATAGATATTCCTCAGTCCATGCCTTGTTGTGCCGCTTGGTAGCCACATTGACCTTAGAAGGGAAGTGCTGATGGCCCAGAATGTAGTTCTTATAGTCATGGTTGCAAATAGCCCTAACATCTACCATGGTGAATAAGGCGATAAGAGCTTGAGAATACATGCCACGCAATCCAGGATGATCATCGATAGATCCTTGAGTTACAAGGTCTATCAGGTTCTCACTTGCGACGTAATCAAATCGGAGACCCATGGTGATTACGATGGTGGCCGCCCGACTGGCAACTTTCCAATGGGATGCCCTTGCCAGATTCACTAGTTCTTCAGCCAAGTCGGCTTTCTTCTTCTCAATGAGGGCTCGCTTGCTATTGATGCCTTTGCGCTTTTGCAGAATTTCATCCTGAACATCCTTATTCGGAGCGATCGCCTCAACGATGTTCCGGTCAAGAATGGCCATTCTTTCCATAGCGCGGCCATAGTCCATGATTTGATAAACCGCGCCCGAGCAGATTCTTTGGACAGAAGGTTTGTCCACTGCACTTGCATCGATGAAAGTTCTAACCAAAGTGGGCGCGTACTTCCAATGGCGCCCTACAGTCTTCGCGACGCTACTCAGAAGTAAAGAAAACAATGCACCTTTAATCCGAGCATGATCATTTTCTCTAATACCTTTCTGCAGAGCCTTAATTAAAGGGGGAATAACAAGAAGGCGAGAGCCCCACACAGCCCTGAGAGCAGATTCGCCCGCACTTTGAGCATTGCGACGTGTCTCTGTATAAAGGGAGACGCAAGATTCGGCGATATCCAGGAGTAAAATCTCGTCCAGCTGAGACCGCCGCCGGGGTGCTGCGTTGTGCCTCAGGCGCTGCAGGTGATAGACGTTGGCTCTTCGGACCAACAGAGGGCGAGGGTAGTCTTTACGGATACCACTCATTTTGTAAGGCTGAATGTCTGCGGCAAGGAGACGTGTGACCCTGTCTAGGACATGAGCAGACCTTTCAATGCCGACATCGACAAACCATGATCGATAAGCCGAGTACAGAGCACTGAAGCAAGGCACATCATCTTCTTGCTTGTCGGACAAGAATCTATGCACTTCATGAAGAACCCAGCCTGCTCTCTCCCGGATCTCATGAATGGTAGTGTACATCGAATCGGTCTCCTTTAATGGGTAACCGGTAGGGTATGAAAATGTTTCTCTGACCGTAGCTTCATCCGAGCTGTCAAGTAATGAGTCCGGGTCTTCGTCTTGCAAGCTAGTCCCACTCAAAGCCTCTTCGCCGTCTACCATATCGACATCGCGCGATGATTTGGATGATCCCTTCACTTCGTTTGCTCTTGTGTGCGACGCGGCTTTGGGATCGAAAAGTACAGAGATCCCAGAAAGAATAAGCCGTAGTAGGACCAAGTTCCTAGTAACCTCATCCGACCACGCTTTACCACTTCCATCTCGTTTAACACTGGATGTCTCATTGGTAAGATCCGTCAGTTGCTTTAGGGCAGTCTCGGCCTGGCTCTTAAATAGATCGACCGCAAATTCGAGTTCTTCTCGTTTTGGCACATGCCATTTTACAGTCAAATTATTCGGATCCGGTTGGTAGCTCCACAGTTCAGGTTGTATGCCCTGAGCGGCAACATCAGGCTCGTACAGAGAGTAGTCCGCAGTATAGGTGCCCGTGAGGTTTAGTAAAAGGTGGTGCACAAAATTTGAGATGTGAACGGTGGGTATGCCCCGGCATTTCTGTTGCATATACACGGCAATGTCGAAAAGCTCTTTCCTGTGAGCCAGCACGGCATCCCCGACATGGACAACGCACATGCTCAGCATACTGACGTTCCAAACTAAGCCACGGTCTCGGGGAAGAACATCTGTCCCGGTCGTTCTGGTGGAGCCCGCACCATTGTCGTCGATCTCGGTACGGATAGTCTGCGTCAGCACCGGGATAAAACGCTTCAGAGCCTTTTCTGGGTTGACCTTGCAAACTGAGTTACAGATAAAGGCCATTGCATCCCGGGCTTGATGAATAACGTGGTTGGACACAAAATCTACAACCTTCGACAAGGCAATGTCATAATATTCTGGGGAGAGGGACGACAAAAGGGGCATGAAAGTGGCGGGAAGCGTGTTCACAATGTTCTCTTCGGGAGACCCGTTGCGTACCCTACTCACATCTGGTAGGTTCTCCAGAAGAGTGAAGACCCGTCCCAGGAAAGATATTATGAAATCGCCAAAGCCGCAGGTTGAAGAGCGGAGAATCATTTCTTCGGTTTCATCATCCAGATCCCGATCGTAGTTCAGTTGCACCTCAACACCATCTTCCTCCATTCGCTCCATTTCACCCGTAATCCACTGCATCGCCAGCATATTACAGTTTACGTCCTCCCTCCCTTGCGTTAGGTCGGCGAATGGTATGTTATAACAAGCAGACTGGATGAATGACAACGCATGGAGAGATTTCTCGAGGTCATTGGCATCGACACCGGGCAACGCAAGTCCCAATAGAGTTGTCATGTGGCAGCGGTATCCCCTCGTCCTCGAAATGATGCGCGAAAGAACCTGTAAGGCGCGGAGGGAGGACGTCGTGCGATGAACTTCTACTAAGCCTTGAAGGGATGGATATATTCGTTGCAAAGCTCCGGGGAGGATAAGATGCGGTTCCAAGAAGGCCAAACTTTGTAGCGTAGACAGAGAGAAGCTCATTGCCGTGCCACTTTTAGCATAGATGCCCATGAATATCACATCGCGGAGACAGAGAACAAAGCGACGCTTAAGGGGTTCTGTCAGTCTTCGCTCCGCCGGGACTTCCATCTCTCCGCTTTGCTCCCGATTCCAACGCATGACGAAAAAGTCGGCGAGGTAGTAGACGAGCTGTGACAGGGTTTTCGTCCAACTACCAGAATTGGACGGGTGAAAGAAAGTTTCCACTGCCTGTACGAGGCCTTCCAGTTGAGTCAAAATCGAGTCCTCCACTTCAAGACATGCGGGAGAGAGTGACATCACAACCCATCGGGCGATATGATGCGCCACTGGATGCTTCCTTGTATCTCGATCAAGCATGATACCTAGCCCGGAAGAGATATCCACAAGTGCACTGTAAGGAGAGGTTGATTGGCCAACAGGGATCTCCAACAATCTCAGGATAGCCGTGAAGATGAGGGACGACTGTTCCTTTGTGAAAAGCCCATATTCGGAGAAGGATACATGGCGAGCAGGCAATGAATCACGAGCCAACCGCGAAAGGAAGTCAAGGAAGGTGGTATCAAATGTCTTTGACCGACTGACTAAAGACCAAAGATGAAAATATGTCGGCAGATAATGATTTGGCAGTAGATCTTCCCTGGTCTCGGGCGGAGGGGACGTTGGGAGCAGTAAGTTTATCAGTCCGACCACGACAAATGCACCCTCCGAGAAGGACGTCGTGTAATGAGGAAGAAACTCTTCCAGCATAGCTGGCAGCTCACATGGGTCGATGTACAACTGGACGAACGCGCAGAGCTTCGTCAACGTCTTGACATTCCTCTTAAGATTCGTAGAATGCACCAAGCCCGATTCTGTAGGCAGCACAAACGCTTTCAGTTCTCTATAAAGAGGCTTCCAATCTAAAGTGAGATCCTTGACAGGTCTCAGGTAATGCTTGCGTCTGTGCTGATGTCAGTATCCTGATTCACGACGGTAGGTGTTGAAAGTTTCGCTCACTTGGTGAGGAGCATAAACATGCTCGCAAAGCGCTCTGAAACATTAGGATCGATGCCTGGGGCGAGAGAAAGCTCATAGTACAGCCTCACTAGGTTGATCCGATCCTTACGGGACGGGTCAAACTTAAGTGATAGCCATCCTCTAAGCTCCCGGGTCCAATGTATGGCACCCGTACTGAAATCTCCCGCTTCGACAGCGACATAGAGCTGAGTCAATATCTCTCGTAGACTCCCTTCCCTCTCCGCTTCATTTTCGAGCAAATATGGTAGGTATTTGAAATAAGGATAGGTGTGAGGGCGGATTCGTGCCTTGGGCTCTCCATCTCCGTTCATCGCTGCCGGCTCCCCACCCGGTGAGGTAGCTCGTGATAGTTCTTGCGCATTATGAAAATTCTCGGATGTTAGAATGGCTTTCACGCTCGATTGATCCATAGTCATACAATGTGATTGATGACCGCTGGGGGTGCCGGTGTTGGGAATGTGGGAGGTTCGGAGAAGCTCTGTGAGGGACTCGATGTTAACTACGGTCCTTCCCCGACGTAAACAATGGCAGCGCGTAGATGGGCATCAAATGGATGGACTTACATTGGACATGAAGATTGTAGCCCAATGTCCAGTGAAGGGTCGATGACAAAGAGTTGACCTCCTACCAATTATGTTCGCATGGACGACAAGCAAGGGTCTTGGCTGGGAGAGACGACCGGGGGGGGAGAGGAGGAAGGGCGATAGAAGCTTCGGAAAGAACGAAAAAAACTAGTACACACAACAGAACTTCCTTAGATGAAAATATAGTCTGTAAATAGGAATCTTCTGTATTGCAATAGCCTACAGCTTTGGAAGTTTGGGGGGGGAATATGGAAATTCATAGCAGTTGAACGTTGGAGAGAGTTTGAACTTTGTCCGATCACTGATGATGACATAATTCCACGTAACTTGCACCGCAGCCTAACTGGACACTAATCTTTTTCGGTCTGCAACCCAAGAAAGGGAATTTTCCATGCGACTCCGAGTATTATTCATGGAAGCAATATAATGGAGAAATATCAAATGGAAAAGAGAGAGAGAGAGAGAAAGAAATATGTATATGATTTTGAATTCAATGTTATTGAGTACTATCGCACTGCTGTAGCTACCCAGAAGAATATAGCAGCGAGCAATAGCTTAACATCGCAATGGACATTGATCAAACAGGGAGGACGAAAATATATAGATGATACCGATGATGTTGAATAAAGGAGAACTTTAGAGATTCACTACATATGGCGCAGAAAGAAATGTTCCCGCAGGGTATAGAATACTTAGTAGGTAAAGCAGTAGAGAGAACGATGTGTTATATCCAAAAAAGATTGGAGAGTCTGACTGTATAAATCCAAGACTGGAAGGTAATGAGCAATATAAAGAGAGGGCAGATGTTGTAACCAATGTTACTTTGACCACTTCAATTGGGCATCGGATGAAGTGGACTCACTCTTGGTAAGAAAGTAGTACTGTACAGAGTATGACAGTCTTGTGAAAGTATCATAATTAGGCCCCGGGCAACCTGTAATATTAATAACTAGGAGATAAAAGGACCTTCCACAGTCAAAAGGCTAGTGATACTGTGATACACTTCTGGTAGGGTTAATGTCCTGGACGGTTTGAGGAGCAGTACTACTCCCGGGTAGTAGTCTGTGATATTTAAAACTCTCAGTACTCCGTACTCTGTACGGAGTACTGTATTCATTCCACTTATATGTACCATGCATAGATGTGTGCTTATGAGGAGATTTTGCTCTCACGAAAAATAAAATAAATAAATAAAGACACTAAATAAAAATGGTTCACGGTCATGAGAGAAGATACGTAAAAATGAAAATAATAATAATAATTAAAAAAAAAAAAAAGGGAATGATCACAGACCGAGGGGTCATTGAAAGTCGAACGGGAAGTGGGGATTCGGATTCCTCGGGAGACGTGCATAAGTGATGGTCTTATTCATAATTCACCATGCATACCTGGCTATGTTACGGAGTAGTAGTGGTACAAGAGTACTATCAGTAGTACTTAGGTAGTACTTATTAGCCACACCAAATGATGGATCATGCTTCAGATTTGATGGGCTGAAAGGTACTACTAGGTAGTACTAGTAGGTACTAGTAACTAGTACCTAGTAGACAATAGTAAGTAATTAAAAATGCATGTATCTAGTAATGTCTATCTATGCCATTCTGTCTGAATTTCACAAGATGAACAGGGAATGAACTATTGCTAGGTTCCCATCACTATTATGTCACGAGCATCTGATCTCCTCAGAAGTCTGCTAACTTGAACCGATTAACATCCATATCACAGGCTCACAGCTCACCAAACCCTACCTTTGAATGGATCAACCGGCGGTCGGCTCAGCCCTACGAAAAAAAAGAAAACACTGACGAATCTAGTACTCCGTATCCGTACTACGTACGTATATGGATGGATGGATCCAATTCCCCCCCCCGGAGCCTCTCCAACCACTAAACCAAGAAGATTAAAATGTTTTCAATATAAAAAAAAAAAAAAAAAAACGAAAAGGAAGTTATGAAATTTTGGGAAAATTGAAAATAAGTATTATAGAGGAGGGCATTGAGGCTCATCCATTACCAATCTTTGAACTAGAAACCGGTAGAATTCTCATGTCATTTTAGCTTGCCTCATAGCTCTAAGTTCGAGATGAGAAATTGAGACTGTCCATGATTACGATAACAATGCCCGAACCCCGACGGAATTGATGACCCGATTCCGAGCATCACGGCAAAGGGTAAGAAAGAAATATAATCGCATGGGTAGATTAGAGGGATTTTCGTACAAGCGACTCTACTCTAGTCTCAGAGTGTTCGGATCACATGCTCAAAATGCGGCTGGCACTCCACAATGAGTACGTAGCTGCGAGCTGTCTCCCTTGAGTTTTGGTCTGTTCGACGGAAATCCCGCAGAATGCCAGATTTTGAAGTCGAATTTCTTGTCGGTGGCGATATCATCTTACGATGATTGTGTGCATTTAGGCTGCAATCCTGTGGGGAACATCATGCACCATAAATGTAGGGCTGTCACATGGGTTAAGATAATTTATGCTTATGATGACCGACCTAATTATTTTTCTGCAGTGGTAAGATAGATAGTGATTTAAGTATGAAAACACGGTGGTGGGGGTGATCAAGGCCAAGAGGAACCCGTATTTTGGAAGTATTTCTTTGACTTTGTGATATGTATAACATCATAGACTTCGGCGGAAGAGATTCCATTCCATGGCATTTGTCAATCTCGTATATCATTTGATGGGGAACGGAAACGGGTGCAGAGAAGGCACAATCCTGATGGATTATATGTATGTATGTATGTACATAGTACCCCGTACCTTAACAAGTTAATGGAGGTCTGAATAATATCATAATTTGTACGGAGTAGACTACGTACATACCTATGACTTGGACGTGTATGGTTCGGTCCACGCTGGACACGAGATGGGTTGCTTGCCTAACCCAAGAGTCATCCATGGACGTTATTTACCGGCAGCTCGGAGACTCGGGCCTCCGTTTGGTCGGCGTATACGGGAGTAAGTGCGTAGTAGGCTTTTAGTACGGAATTAGGCGTATCTACGTGGTGACCGAAGACCGAATACTAAAGAGTTGGAAGTGTATGAGTGTGAGGGATGACAGAGTAGTTTGTGAGTTATTCTGATGAGTTGTTCCATACTTTATGGGGTAACGTTTCTCTTTAACTGGAACAAAGGACGATCGAGAAGGGCAGATCGATACGGAGTAGAAAAAAGAGAGAAAGAAGGGGACAGAAATTGAAACCAATAATTGGATAGTCGATGACGGAGATGGAAGATCCGAAAGTTACGGTACAGAGCGCAATACCTTACAATTGTACTGTTAACTGGTAGTTTATTTGGAGCCTCGGCCGTTGTCGAGCCCCGAAGATCGCTGTCTCGAGTCTAGACTGCTTTGAGGCGAATTGCCATCTGGTGTCCTTGAGACTTGGACTTTTTAGACGGAATTTCCATGGGTCGCCGCTAAGTGTGTGGATATTATGCAAATCTAGCATTTGTCGGGTTTTACTAGACTAGTACGGAGTACTCCGTACAGAGTAAACTATTAGGTAGATAGTAAAGATTTAAGAGAATTATGCTGAAAACTTCACAATATTATCTATTATCTATCAGTAGAACGACGACAAGAAGTTTTGAGCTTCGCGGTCCTCGCGGAGCTTCCATGGAACTGTCCCGAGGAATAATAATAATTACTTAGTATTTATAATCACCGGTTCTTTCGCAAGTGGACCAATTATTATTATTATTATTATATATACTCCGTATAGAAAAAAATGTAAAATAAAATAAAATAAAATAAATAAAATAAAATGTATCAGTAAATCCCCTCTTTCTCCATAGATCTTTTTTTGATGATTTGGTTAATCGTATTACTTGACCGCTTTATTGACCCCATGCAACCACTGATTTTTTTTCTTACTAATTTTTGATTTATTATTATTTATTTATTTATTTTTTTTTTTTTGATTTCCGTTTCTGATTCCTTCAGATGTATTTCGTATTTCGTACTTCGTACTCCGTACATCCACATACCAATCAATACCTGAATATTAAGGCTTCAAGAGGTACATACGAACAACCTTGAAAAAGTTATTAGTACTAACAGAATCCCTACTTTTTCAACCTGTAACCTTCCTTGCAAGTTGAACTTCAACGTTGCACATTACAAGATCTCCAGTGCTTCCTTCCTTCCATTGTACTACTCATACTACTACGTCAAACTCTTGGCCTTTTGATCTCAGACTATATCTTACATCACATTACATCAATCAAAATTGGCACTACTACCTATTATACTTATCGGTTTAAAAGTCTTTCTCCCTCTTGAACCTCGTGTCTTTCACGCAAGAACACACTCAGAATACTCCTACTAGTACTCCGTACTACCTAATACACTAGGTAGCTGTGGAGGTCACGTCCAAACTTGTCCACTCTCCGACCTTAGACACAATTTCCTTCCTTTTTAATTTATCTCAAACCTTTCCCCCCCTCTTGTCTCGTTTTGCACTACATATATAGCTTGAAGGCTGAAGAACAAAGCGATCGCCTTAAGGCGCTGCGATCGCCGTGTGACATAACCTGTTCGGTCGGCCATTGTTTGTCGATTGTCAATGCGCGCCTTGATGGACAGTCAGAGAATGATATAATAATAATAATGCTGTTCAACCAGGGCCTCACAGCCGATGCTGCTGCAACTCACGAAAACGACGTTGGCCCTCAATCTGAGTCGCAACCCTTGGGCAATTTAAAACGTCATTCTTCCCCGCCGATGGTTTCATTTGCGACATTGCCGACGTTGGGGCTGGGAGGTTTGTACGGCCGGTATAAGGGCCCAGAGATAGATCGACCTCACAAAGGACCCCCTCGTGCAATGTCTACGAGTCCGGTAGCGTCGGTGATCTCGAGCGACGAAGAGTACTCGATGGCTGCGACAGTTCTAGGTCAATCTCAAAATGTTCGCCTGCAGGCAGGGAGGAAACAATCGTCGCGGCCTAAAACATCCTACCAATTAGCTCATCCCGCATCCCATGCACGTCATAAAAGACTGAGGCTTCGACCCAAGCTTCTTCTGCAACTACAACGAGTATCACAAACACCACGACCCTTACCTGTTCTAGATGTATTACCGTCGACCGTATTTTTACCTAGGCTATCGCGCAAGTTCCCCACGATTTTCCGAGGCAATAAGGGCTTGGGCCCGAACGATCTGATCGTCGTTACCAGCGACCTCTATGAACGGGCGGGTAGGGACATTGCTGATAACTATCTCAGCTCGGACGAGGAACATGGCGAACACCGTGAAGTCGTCGCAACAATATGCCAGCTTCCCAAGGAGGATGCTTTGTCAAAAGGCAAGGCGGAGATTTGTCTGAATTACGGGCCGGTATGGGAGGCGACACCTCTTCCCAACGGATCGTACGAGTTTGTGGCCAACACCGAAAATGGTATCCAGATCCTGCGATGGGTTCTTCGCGGGGCACGGAATCGTCGCCTCCCTGGACCTACGCCCCAGGTGGACACGAAGCGATTTACCTTTAGCGTCATTAACCCAAACACTCGTCGTCACCCCGTCATCGCGACTATGGCTCAGAACCACCTGGAAGTATTTGATGAGTACGCGATACCCACTGCATGCGGACCCTCCCTGTCGCCAACGTCGGGGATGTCTGTAATTAGCGATGATTCTGAAATGGACGCCGCCTTGGACAAGAGAGCCGTTCAAACAGATGGTAATCTCCGTACGTTGATCATCATCACCAGCATATGGGTGGCCTTCAGGGAAGGCTGGTCGCATAATTTTACCTTTGACGATCCAGCCTTGACTTTCAACGCGGCGCTTTGCCCGTCTCAACAGCCATCTCAACCTGCAGTCAAAACCGAGAATGACCCGATGCCCGCTGGAAGGGAGAATCGTTCGGAAAGGCTCGCATCGAATGGCTCGAAGCACCGCATGTCGGCGCCAAATGGTTTGGCTTCCCAACCCACTGCGTCGTCAGACCGGTCCATGGTATACGACAGTCTCTCCAAACGCTCAAATTCAACAGGCGCAGCTTTCATGGAGCGAACTAATCGGCGTGCTTCTGGATCCAAGGGTCAACCCAAAAGGTATAGTTTGCGTTCGAACCGTCGACAGGTGGTTGAAAATGGAAATAATCCAGCCGAGCAAAGCCATGCTGGAGGCCACACAACATGGGCACATCAAAGCCAGACTGTTGCGGAAAGGAATAGAAAGTCCACACCGTTAGACCAGCCATTGGATAGCTCACGAGGTGTGGATAGTTATCAACTACGCCAGCTTGAACCATCGGGCGAAAAGGCGAACCAGCTCAACCGAAGCAGCTCCACGAAACGATGTCGACGGCGGCTAAGCAGTATTTTTGACTTCCTGACCCGAAAGCATCACTAGTGAAGCCTGGTGCTTCTACGTTGGCTGGCGAATACACTGCATATAATTCCATTGTTTGCACCCTTTTGCAGAGGCAAGAGGGAGCCCACTTGGGTTCTCTTTTGGACATATTTTTCATTCCCAGTGGCCAGGTGCTACGATGGGATTTTGAAAATCCATTCAGTTTGCATAGGGTCTGGGTGGTTTCTGTGTTTACTCAATACTCTCCTCTCTTTTACAGCGCTGTGCCCTTCGTTTTCGGTCAAATCAGGACGTGTATATAGAAAGATCAACAGCCCGTGGTACATATATTTGAGATATAGGGCTTTCCCCATCAAGCATCTTGATTCTTTGCGGCCTAGATGTACCTAAGAGTATTGGTTGGATACTTACGAATTTAACGCGCGCACGGATGTAGCTGGTTGAACATTGATTTAGATACACAAAGATGCCTTGCACAATTGGGAAGTTGCCTCCGTTTCACCGTTCAAGAACAGATATCGCCTTAGGAATACTGTACGGATCCTCCAAATACTGGATCTTTCAGACCCAGAATGGGATTCTCATTGGAGTGACTCAAGGACCACGCAATGGACACCTGCGCCCTGCTAACGCCCTGCTTCTTGGCAATCAATCTCCTCGACACGGTCGACGATCGCCGTATCGGCCTCGGACTCTCGGCTTCGGACAAGGAGTTTGAGCGCCGCATCGGTGGACTCACGGGGTCGTCGAGCGCGAATTCCACGGCCGCCGCGTCAACACGCCTCGGGGCCATGGGAGACCAAGAGATTAGACCCACACCGGAATCCAGACAGTAGGGGATCATAGCCAAAGAAATACGGTGATGGATCTGCAGTACCTCACTCTAAGTGCCCAGCGTCTTCACGTCACCGTCATTCCGACCTGAGGCGGCGAGGGATGTTGGACCTTGTCAGAGTCTTTCCGATAATTTCCTCGGACCGACCGTGGCAGTAGATGTCGGCCTATCATGAACCAGGAAAAACATGATAAATTAGTATCGAATGGTCGGACGTTGTTTCGGGGCCAGGCGGATTACGCACTGTGTCCCTGGTCAATGGGAGGGCCTCATTCTCGTCATGCACCCAATCCTGCCATTCCTTGATCCCGTAGAGCATGACTTTGGAGTTGCCGAGCCTGGTGACTCACTTTCGTTAAACAGTAGAGTGCGAAGTACTCCGTACTCCGTACAGTACATACATACAATCATTGTCTAGTCCAATATGGTCAACAGGACAAACAACCATGGACATACCGAGTGTATTCCATTTCGTTCGCCAGAGAAGAAAACCTTGAAGCTGATAAATTATACTCCGTACTCAGGCATCGCGAGATAATCAGGCATCACCGATGCATCTCCGCTTCGGCCGGGACCATACTGGAAAAACCTGAAAAGCGGATCCGCGAAGTCCCGTTGGCTTCCTAATTAGGCAATGAATTCAATTCCAAACTCACGGTGAAACGATTCAGTATTGGAAAGCTTTTTACTGACGCTTGCTCTCTCTCTCTCTCTTTCTTTCTCTCTCTCTCTCTTTCTCTCTCCCCCCCCCTCTCTTTCTACGATCACGAGGACTTTCCTTCTATCACTCTCAGGTCTCATTTCCCACCCATACTTGGTTGATTATCACTTCTCTCTCTGTCTCTCTCACACACACACACACACACACACACACACACACACACATCTTTCTTTCTTTTTCTTTTTCTTTGCTTCTTCTTCTTCTTCTTCTTCTTCTTCTTTTTACAAAAAAAGTTATTGATTGAATGGAAGAATGAACGTTTAGATATGGGGAATCTATACGGTATCAATGCTGAGACGAGGCTAAAAACCCTAGCGAATCGTTCATACAACCACACGAATACCCGTCCTAAAACACCTCAAAATACACCGGACAATCGCTGAAATGGAAGAACCCAAAAAGAATCGAAAGAAATGCCGGAAGACTGATGACCGCGTCTGGTCCTAAGCCTCTGTCTTGAAGGCTACCAGTCGCCTCTTGATCTCTTCCTCCGAGTCCTTGGTGTCCACATCCCGGAGGACACCACACGCTACATCATATATGAGACCGTGCACCTGAAGGCCACGCTCCTGCATCGCCTCCAACACTACGGCCTTCGATTTCAAAAGCTTGACCCCTTCGTGCACATTCAACTCCGCCATCTTGACGGTCGCGTCCTCAGGCGACAATGTTTGCAAGAGAGAAAGGTTCTGCTCACGGATTTGGCGCAGAGGCAACAACCAGGGGTCCAGGATCCCCAGTTGCTTGTTACCCAGGGCAGCTGCGATACCTCCACACTTAGTGTGACCCGAGAGGACGATGTGGTTGACTCGCAGATGACGGACGGCGTATTCGATGACAGCGCCCGAGCTAAGGTCGCCCGCGTGCAAGATGTTGGCGATATTCCGATGGACAAAGACATCACCAGGCTTCAGGCCGAGAACGACAGTTTCAGGGCATCGAGAATCGGAGCAGCCGATCCAGAGAATCTCAGGCTGCTGGCCGTTGGCAAGGGTGGGGAACAGCTCCGGATGTTCCAGGGCAGTTTTGGCAGCCCATTCCTTGTTTTGCCGCAGTGCAGATGTGAATCGGTCTGGAGAGTAATTAGCCTCCGCTTGTGACATGGTGTGTTTGTCGCACGAGAAGGATGCAGAGGTTGACAGAGCCAGACGTTGACAATGGCCGGGAACGGAGTTGGCGCGGGCTGGGACGGAAGAGCGTGGAACGCTTCCCCTGCAGCCCTGAAACCCCCGTACCACCGCTAAGGGACGAGAAACGAATAGAGACTGCGGTACCAGCTTTGGGATGTTCATAATGATGGGACAGATTTTACAGGCAGATTTTCCGCAGAAGGGGGGGGAAAAACAGGTCATTCAACTAGACCGGCAGTGAATGACTCAACGGGCTCAACGGGATAGGGTTTGGGGGAAAGGAAAAAAGAAAAAAAAAAAAACAAAAAAGGCTGCGACGATATCCGAGAAAATGCCAAGAAGAAAACGAAAACGAACATGACTTGTGTGGACATACCTGGCATGATGCTTCAAGACGACGAGATTCGATCACAGATTTTCAGACTGGGTTACAGCTAATGTCGAAACAAGGGAGGGGGGTTGTTAAGAGAAATAAGCCGTCCGGTCAAAGAAGAAGAGTCTTGTTGGGGGAAGAATGATCTTTTGTCTTGGCAGGTCGCGCCGAGGAAAAGGAACGCAAAAGGAATCCGACTTTATAAACGCCCGGTGAGCGGCACAGACCGGAAAATCCGGCACAGCTGTGGACACTGAGCATATCTAAGCAACGCCCCTTTTGCTGACTACAGCTGAGTGCTTTTGTATCGCTTCATAAATTTAGATAATTGGAAGGTACTAGTACTGACAAATGGAGATAAATATGGCATCTTCCCCTGAGGCATTTTTCTACGTGGATCAATGTGTGGGGAGGTTTGTTTGACCGGAAAGAACTGCCTGAAAAAGAACTGGATTAGAATCGATTCCTCTGCTTTCCCACCCCTTATTCGTTGTTTTCTATATATACATTGCTTTTTACAAATGCCGCATCTCCATAGCGTTTATCCCAAAAGAAAGAAAGAAAAGAAAGAAAAGAAAGAAGAGAAAGAAGAGAAAGAAGAGAAAGGAAAGAGAGAGAGAGAGAGAGAGAGAGAAATTAAAATGAAACAACCCAAAAAAAGCGCTAGGTCTCACTATATTCATGAACTTCCTCCACGGCCTCCAACATTGGCCAAGGCCTGCTTCTGGTCGTCGCTGAGTCGAGCTGTAGGTAACGCCCGGGCCGTCGAGGAGGCGAGCGGCGAAGGCAAGAACCCAACCGCGATAAGATAGGAAACGTACAGACCAACCAGCTCCTCGGTTACACCGGCACCAGCGGAGGCATCGACGCCGGACCAGGCGGCATCTGCGCGAAGAGATGCAGCGGCATGAGCATCGTCCAGCTCGGGGGCCTTAGTGTTAGACGGAAGATCGGCAGTCACAAAGTGATAGAGGGGCATACTAGAGCCACCCGTTAGCATTTGACCTGTAATGTTAGCCAAGGACACTTACAGTGCATGCTGCGATTCTGGGTCGTCGTGCTGTCCGTCATTGACATATTGCTCAAGAGACTGCGACCACGGGACATAGTCAACCTGGGGAACGTGATAGCCGTACAACTGCAAAGCACCGAGGAACTGGTTGAACCGAAGGCGTGGGTGTCCAGTCACCTGTGCAACACCAATTGGTGCGCATGGAGGCTGGAAGGCACCGGCGATGACCACACGGGCAACGTGATCGACGGGAACCATATTGACTGTGTTGTTGATGTTAGGACGGGCAGAAAGCTGGATGCATCCCTTAATCATCCGAATAAGGAAGTCGTCCGTGTTCGTAGCTGGTGAGATGCGTGGTCAGCGTATGGATGTTCCAAACTATCGCGGGAAAGGCCCTGGTACTTACTGCCAGTCTGAGAGTCACCAAGCACGTATCCAGGACGGACAATGGTTCCCTTCAACCCTCTCTTGCCTGCCTCTCGGACAAGATATTCTCCTGCCCATTTGCTCTGACCGTAACCAGTTCCGAGACCGACACTACTGCCCTCCAAGTCATCCTCTTCGCTAATACCTGCCCCACCGGCTGCAACAATCCGCTCAGACTCTTCGACATAATGGTCGCTGTCAAGCACGCTGGTGGAGCTGACAAACGAGAATTGTTTGGGCTTTCCAGTGGCGCAAAGCTTCAGGGCATCGATGGTACCCAGAACGTTGGCTGGCCTGAGAGTGGAGTAAGGATACACCCAGTGAACCAGAGCTCCGTTGTGGATCACCGCATCAACACGGTCTGTCAGATCATCCCACAGCGCTTGAGAGAGACCAAACTGGGGATCTCCCAAGTTACCGCAGACACACTGAAGTCGGCTGGTCCATGCCTCGTCCCAGAAGCCGTACGCCCGGCAAGTGGACCGGATACGCTCAAGGGCCTGCTCTTCGGTCTTTCCCCGAACTAGAGTCACAACCTTTGCTGAGGGAGACTTGCGGGTAAAGAGGTCGCGAAGAATATGTGCGCCCAGGAATCCAGTGGCGCCTGTAAGGAAGACTGTTGGTTCTCCAGAAAGAATAGATTCAGTCCGTTGGGGGAATGCCTTGGGAAGAGTATCTACCAGCTTACGGGCATCCTTGGAGTATTCATCATTAGGTGCGCTAGAGGTATCTGGAGCTTCAGCAGTTGTCTTGTTGTCATTAGCAGCGAATGATTCAAGATTCAACAAGCGGTCAATCTCAGCAGCAAATCCTCTCAGAGTAGGACTGCGGAAAATTGCATTCATGCTGATATCAACGCCTCGCCACTTGCGCCGGAGATCGAAGAACATTTGCTGTGCCAGGATACTGTGTCCTCCAAGGTCAAAGAATGAATCGTCGGGCCCAATCATGCGAGCTGTGACATTTGGAATGCGCTGCGCCCAAATCTGAGCCAAGCTTTGTTCTGTCTCAGACAGGGCCTGCAGCACGGATGACTTGCGCCGGGGCGCTGCAGCACTGAGCTCCGCAGTATCCGGGAATGGCAACGCAGGCTTATCGATCTTGCCGTTAGGGTTAAGAGGCATTCGCTTGAGTGGAATGAACACTGTTGGCACAGCATATGCTGGAAGCTTGCTACGCAAAAGTTCTCGAGCATCATCACGGAGAGGCCGGAACCGTCTGAGCATACCGACCATTCCTTCAGCGGAATCGTCGTCTTCGAGGCCCTTTCCTTGCAGCCATGACGCCCACTTGCTCATATCAGGCACGAAATAACTGACCAGAGTTGGCTCCTCAAACTTGTCTCGCCGCACCAAAGTGACATTCTCTCTCACTAATGGATGGCGGGAAAGGTGAGTGTCGATTTCTCCAAGCTCAATGCGGAAACCACGGATCTTCACTTGGTCATCAGCACGGCCAGAGCATTCAACATCGCCAGTAGGCGTGTATCTGCCGAGGTCTCCACTGCGGTAAAGACGATCTCTTGGTCCAACGTAGTACTGCCTCCATGACTCTTGGGCCCCTTGTGATTCGGTTTGATCCTTGTCAACCCAGGATTGAGGATCCACAAACCAGTTCTTGAGGAACTTCTTCTCGTTCAACTCAGGGGAGCCCAGGTAGCCTTCTGCCAAGCCGGCAGCACGAACATAGATTTCACCCACTTCTCCGATAGCGCAAATACGGCTTGGTTCAAACCGGTTAACAACCAGCATTTGCACATCGACCATTCCTCGGCCGGCTGGAATCACATCCTTCATAGTGTCCAGGAATCCTTCATTGCTGGAGTAGCTAGGAATTTCGTAATAGCTAACCGCACGCTGAGTTTCTGTTGTTCCATACATATTAACAATGTTGACATTCGGAGCTAGTCCTTGCAGAGACCGGCAATCTCTCTTAATCAAAATATCCCCAACAAAGAAAGCATGATGGAGAGCTGGGAACTGTGCAGAAGCACCGCCGACCAGAATCTGGCCCATGGCGGGTGTAAGATGGGTGACACTGGCACCGTATTCCCGCATCCACTCGGCAAGTCGTTCATTTTGGATGTCTTCGCGTGCCGGCACCAACAGCTGTGCTCCTAGGAAGAGAGGCGTAAAAATATCTCTTTGGATAGGATCGTGAGCAATGCCGCTGAGCATTGTAAAACGGTCATTGGGAGTGAGCTTGAACGTCTCGGACATCCAGTCGAAATAATACGCCAAGGAGAAATGACGACCCCTCACACCCTTGGGCCTTCCCTCCGACCCGGAAGTAAAGGACAATGTAGGAATTGAATCTGGCCCAACCACAACACCGACAGACTTGGAACCCAAGGGCACCTCGTTGGCCAGAACATCCTGGCCATTGATTGCACCTCCCTGAAGCGAACCGTCGTCGCGAAGCGCGAGCGCAGGGACTTCTGTCCGAAGCTGGAGATTCTCCTGGATAAAAGAACGGACCTTGTCCGACAGTTCACCAGAATCATTCGTGGCCTTTTCGATATTGATGAGCGCCCGAGGGCGAGCGACATCAAGATAGATGCACTGTCTCTCCGGGGGATACGCGGGGTCAATGACGGAGAAGGTTGCACCAGCTTTAAGAATACCCATAACCGCTACCACAAGATCGACACCGCGGTAAGCGTACACCATGACGACCTCTCCTCTCTCAATGCCTGATTGAACCAAGTGGTGTGCCAGAATGTTTGAGGCCTCGTTGATCTGCCTGTATGTAAATTCGCGGTAGGGAGATCGATCGGACTTGGTTTCTACCACGCACAGCTTGTCTGGGTGTTTCTCAGCATTCTGGGCAAAGATGTCATGGATAGCGCCCCGAAACTTGGACCAATGTAGATCCGCTGTTGGGTCTGGCAGGAGTGCCCGCTGATCGTCGGTCATGAAGTCGAGGCATCCGATTGCCATTTCTGGGTTGCTAGTCGCATTATCGACGATCTTTCCCAGTTGTTTCAATATAGTGGCAATTCTGGCGCTTGAAAAGAGTCTTTGGTTATAATATGCGCCCAATTCCGCCTGAGATGTTGACCCGCCTGCTGCAGGGGCAACATTCACGACCAAGTCCGTGGTCTCAAATGTGTTGGCAGGATATTCCTGGGACGCGGCGGGTGCATCGTACGCTGCAAAGCGGAAAAGGACTGGAGATCGTTCGGATTGGGATTTCTCCTGGATGTAGGACCGTAAGCTGCCCAAAGGAACAACGTCGGAGGAACCTTGATCAAATGCCTAGCATAGTAGTTAGGAAAGGTTAATAACCAGGTATGAGCTGCAGCTATACCTTCTGAACTTTCGCATACAATTCGAGAAAGGTTTCCGAGATATCAATTGGGACTCTCAGGACGAATGGACGACCATCTTCGGCCGATGTGGTTCCGATCGCGATATCCTCATCGCCGGTGAGACGGGCGACAAGAACAACAAAAGCGGCCAAGAAAACCGTAAATCCAGAAGATGATCCAGAGATCTTCTGTAACCTCCCCTCGGTGTCTTCCGGAAGTTTGAGAGTTTCAAATGCCTCGATAGCTCTCTTGGGAAGCTCCGGGTTCTGGTTATCGGGATAATCCCGAGTAAGAGGACTAACCGTGAGGTTATGCAACCTCTGGGCCCATCGCTCAAGGCGATCTTGTAGGGAGGTTGTTTCTACACCCATGATTGCAGTGACAATGCCCTCTGAATGTCGAACTGCCGTGTATGGGGAGGGGGGGGAGGGGGAAAATCAATATGGATGATATTATCTGTAAAGTATTGTGAGTCAGTCAATTGAAAGAGGGACACCACACAGGAAAAGTGCCGATCTCGCAGCCAGTCACGTCCCCAAGAACGGGTGGACGAGCGCTGGAACCCCACACTCATCATTCATTCCTCACCGCCTTCCACATGATCTTAACTTCTAAGCCGGTTTCGGTAGGGCCCAGAACATGAGGCAGCAAGGCATCCACCGGACAAATGAAGCGTGGCTGTGCATGGACATTTACCGTATACTCGGCACCTTTCCTAGTCCGTCCAAATAGGAGATCCACCTGGCAGTGTCCAGTGTGGCACGTTTATTACTTACAAGTACCAGTACTCCGTAGTACCTCTGGTTAACTTCTACTCCGTACGAGAGTATCCGTACTACTGCAACTCTTTTGACAAATTGTTCCAACTCTCGTTCTTCTTCTTCTTCTTCTTCTTCTTCTTCTTCTTTTTTTTAAATCCTCCCTTACCCCATTTGTTCTACACTCCCTTGAAATGATTTCTCCTTCTTTGAATAGTATACAAATGTGATTTGATTGATTTTAATCCTTTTTTAGATTCTTCCTTCTCTGATCCTCCCGGAACTCTAGTCGCCTACTCCTTATTAGTAGGATATTTTGAGGTGTGTGGAGGATCTAGCTGTCGACCTCCTAATCGTGGTTCCGGCATACTGCAACTCATTGCCAGGTCGTCAAATTATATCGGTGTTTAAAGATGATTCCACACAGGAGTACTGCCCTACTTACAATAATAATTTTTGTCGCCCTCCTTTTGGTGATATTCTCATCGTCTCCACGTCCAAATTCTTCCTCTGAAGAGGTCTTCTTCGGCCCTGGTAGTTATGTACCTCGACCAAAGTTACCTTCGCTGAGCGATCTTCATTTACCTTCTTTCCGTCCAACAGCTCATGCGCCCCCCGAGACACAACCGAACAGTACCAGCGGCGAGTCGAAGTGGTTTAGCAATTGGGCTTGGATCAACCCATTCTCATCCTCCATAACCCTTGACGAGAACCGATCCGTACTTCCTCCTCTTCGACACCGACCGTTTGTATACACATACTACGAACCAACCAAAGGGGGTGACGACAAGGACGCGGAACATGCCGACGCTCAACTTCTTCTCGCGTGGCGCAGAGCTTGGTTTGCACAAGGGTTCCGGCCTGTTATTCTAGGTCGCGCAGAGGCTATGAATAACGAATTGTATTCGCTGATGCAACTCACGAAACTTACCCCTAAACTTGAGAAGGAACTTTTCCGATGGCTTGCTTGGGGTCAGATGGGTGACGGTATACTTGCAGATTGGCGCTGTTTCCCAATGGCGAGGTACGACGATGCACTATTGTCTTCTTTGCGACGGGGCACTGATCCCGCTGTTATTACCCGATTTGATCGCATTGGCAGCGCTCTTTTTGCAGGAGTGAAGACGCGCATCAATGACGCGATCAAGCAAGCGGTTAAGAAAGCCTCCGATACATCCAACTCAATGTTGGAATTGGTTCCCCCGGAGTTCTTCCGAAGTGAATCACCACCAACCTCTCTAGCTTTCTATGACCCTGCTACCATCCACGCCCACTATCCAACACTTGCAGAGAAATCATCATCCACGTCTGGTCGACTTGCATTGGCAGAGCTAATCAATGCGCATTTACATACTACTTTCCAGAACGCATTCCCAGCCGGTATAGCCGTCTTGAAGCCTTTCGCCGAACAGACGACTGCCTTGGTAGAGCCAGCTTTGCGGCTTGCTAAAGCCCTTGTGCAATGTCCTAAGTCTCCTGTGCCGTCATCTTGTCCGCCAAATCTTCAAAAGTGCCATCCCTGCGATGCCGAAAAGCCGATGCAGGTTAGCCAACCGGCTACCTACCGAAACACCACCCAGGTGTTCACTATAGGCACTCTACCCCACCCGTACACCCTTATTAGTTTGCAGCAGGACTCGGCAGAAGTCACCACGAGACACATCCGCCGCGAGACGGAGCGAGACCCATGGCTGGCCGAAGTCACCAAGGAACAGTTGGGCGTTGAGATTGGTGGATCGGCACGCGCCGTAGTCTTCAAAAGGGCTGTCGCCGATGAGGCCGTGGTTGGTACATCCTTGTGGATGACTGTCGAGTCATTACCGCCGGGGGCCGATCAGGCCCTTCCCCCCGATCTTTTGGACGAATTCGAATGGCAATTTGGATTCCGGATTCCTCGAGATGGTAGCGTGAATTCCGAGAAGGGAGGGGACGCCAAAGATTCCATGCAGAATGCCAATCCTAGCCGACAAGGAGTCGCCAAGGAGTACGACATCCTAGGGCAAGCCCGAGAAATCTTGAAAAGCAAAGAGACGAATCGGATTGGCATCAAAGATGTGGCCGAAGCCTGGAACTTGGCGGACACGGAAGTCTGGCGGTTTGTGAGAGCCTACCGGTTCGTATTCCTAGCCTAGAGTTTCTCTCTCCACGCCCCTTTCTTTACCCTGCAGGAATATCTTTTGTGATTCAAGCTAATTACATGCGTGCTGTCCAGGGCCCGAAGCGTTGTTGAACGTAAGAAGTGGCAGGAGGATGAGAAGGACTTCGTTGGTGCTAAACTGGAGGATTGAGGTTCCAGCAAGTTTCTCAATGATCTATCTTGTGTGCAGCTGCTCTCTACCCTATGGTGTCATATTTCCTCGATAACGGCTTTTCTTCTGACCTAGAGTATGATTTTATGTAAGTCTCTTGATCTTGTCTGTACGCCGGTGGGAGCGTCTGAAGCGGGCGTTGGTCTGTCAACTGGATACTCAAAATAAAACACTTGGAAATCCAAGCTATATAGAATGGGATACTTTATTTATTAATAGGTGATTAGATTAAACTTGATCGACTTCAGGATCCAACCAGAAGAGGACCGAGGTCACATGAGTCCCAAGTGCCGCTGATTTCCGCCCACGCCGGCGATCCCCGTGCCCAAACCAAAGCTTCCACTGATAACCAGCTGTGGGGTTTCGCCTCCTCCGGTGATAAGAATAGATACTAACAAGCAGCCTTTAAATAAACACCTTTCCCTACGGAATGAAATATTATTGTTACCCTTTGCCTCCTGAATTCCCTCGCTCTTCATCAACTATATCTTCTTCTTTGTCTTCTTTATGTCCTCTTTGAATATATTGTAAAGTCAACCTTCTAGCTTGTCTGACAGCAACCAAGCAACAAGCTATCTCCGTACCACATTTCCTTTGTCAGGAACTTCAAAAGTTTCGTTCAATTTAACGTAACGCATGATGACGCCCGGCATTTTAGCATCGCCGGGGCCGGAAAGGATGTCCCTAAAGGCTGGTTCTCTCGCCCAGCTAACGGAAGAGTGGGACGATACCATCCGCTTCTACTTGAACGGCACGAAAGTGACACTTGATTCCGTGGACCCAGAGCTGACACTCTTGGAATACTTAAGGGGAATAGGCTTGACAGGAACAAAGTTAGGCTGTGCGGAGGGAGGTTGTGGTGCTTGTACCGTGGTATGTAGTGTTTCCCACTTACTTCAGGCATGGAGGATACTTACTGACCCCGATAGGTGGTTTCGCAAGTGAACCCTACGACCAAGAAGCTCTACCATGCATCGGTAAATGCTTGTCTTGCACCAGTCATAAGTGTGGATGGCAAGCATGTTATCACCGTTGAAGGAATCGGAAATGTGAAGAATCCCCACGCAGTTCAACAACGGATTGCAGTCGGCAATGGAAGCCAGTGTGGTTTCTGTACACCAGGTATCGTAATGGTATGCTCTTTTGATTCATTGAGTGATCGTAATTTCCAAATTCATATGTCCTTAGAGCCTCTATGCCCTTCTGCGTAATAATCCAGAACCGTCCGAGCATGCCGTGGAAGAAGCTTTTGATGGGAACTTGTGTCGGTGCACCGGGTACAGACCTATATTGGACGCCGCTCAGAGCTTTAAGACCGGTAGTGGCTGTGGAAAGTCCATGGCAAATGGTGGCACTGGCTGTTGTATGGAAAAGCAGAAGGGTTCTGGAGGATGCTGCAAAGGTTTATCTGAAACGACAATCGCCGGCGGCAATGCTCCAAAGCTCACAGCACCTGACTTCATAAGCTACAAGCCAGACACAGAACTAATATTCCCGCCAGCTCTCCACAGGCATGAGTTCCGGCCGTTAGCTTTTGGTAATAAGAGGAAGAAGTGGTACAGGCCTGTTACTCTTCAACAACTCTTGGAGATCAAGCATGTGCACCCGGACGCCAAGGTTATCGGTGGTAGCACCGAGACTCAGATTGAGACCAAGTTCAAAGCGATGCGATATAGTGCTTCCGTTTACGTTGGCGATATTCCCGAACTTCGCCAATTTTCGTTTCAAGACGAGCACTTGGAGATGGGCGCTAATGTCTCCTTGACTGATTTGGAGTCAATATGCGACCAAGCCCTGGAGCGATATGGACCTGTGCGGGCTCAGTCATTTACTGCTATCAAAAAGCAGCTTCGTTATTTCGCCGGGCGACAGATCCGAAACGTGGCGTCTCCCGCCGGTAATTTGGCTACTGCTTCCCCTATCTCAGATTTAAATCCAGTTTTCGTGGCAACAAACACCGTGCTTGTTGCCAAGTCACTAGAAGGGGAAATCGAGATCCCAATGACCGAGTTCTTCAAAGGTTATAGGACTACTGCACTTCCATCAGATGCTATTATCAGGAGTTTACGCATCCCTACTACATCGGAGAATGGGGAGTATATGCGGGCTTACAAACAGTCCAAGAGAAAGGATGATGATATTGCTATCGTTAATGCCGCCTTGCGTGTAACACTTTCGCCGTCACACGATGTGACGAGCGTGAATCTCGTCTTCGGGGGTATGGCGCCAATGACCGTGTCTGCACGAAAGGCAGAAGCTTCCTTGATGGGCAAGAAATTCATGCATCCTGCAACCCTTGAGGGCACCATGAGTGCTTTAGAGCAAGACTTTGATCTGAAGTATGGAGTACCCGGTGGTATGGCTAGCTATCGTCGGTCTCTTGCCCTAGGGTTCTTTTACCGGTTTTATCACGACATCTTATCGGTGATCGATCTACAGAGTACAGGCATTGACCATGACGTGATTGCTGAGATTGAAAGAGCTATCTCCTCTGGGGAAAAGGACCATGAAGCTTCAGCGGCATATCAACAGCGGATATTAGGAAAGGCTGGACCTCATGCCTCAGCGTTGAAACAGGCCACTGGAGAAGCACAATACACTGATGACATACCCATTCAACAAAACGAGATGTTCGGATGTATGGTCCTTTCGACTAAAGCACATGCCAAAATAATCAGTGTTGATCCATCTCCCGCTCTGGATATCCCCGGTGTTCATGACTACGTGGACCACAGGGATCTCCCCAGTCCAGAGGCTAACTGGTGGGGTACTCCTGTGGCTGATGAAGTGTTCTTTGCGGTAGACAAGGTCACGACTGCTGGGCAGCCTATCGGTATGATGCTGGCAAAATCGGCCAAAGTCGCAGAGGAGGCTGCGAGGGCTGTAAAGATTGAGTATGAAGAGCTGCCGGCTATTCTTACCATCGAAGAGGCCATTGAAGCTGAATCGTTTTTCGGACATTACCACTACATAAAAACAGGTGACGCAGAAGCTGCTTTCAAACAGGCCGATCACATTCTCACTGGAATATCGAGAATGGGAGGCCAGGAGCATTTCTATCTAGAAACTCAGGCTTGCGTTGCGATTCCCAAACCTGAAGATGGAGAAATGGAGATCTGGAGTGGCACACAAAATCCTACCGAAACGTAAGTCCTGTCCATTCCAAAGTTGAACTGGAAACTGACCTTGGTATAGCCAAACGTACGTCGCTCAAGTCACCGGTGTAGCAGCCAACAAAATAGTCTCCAGAGTCAAACGACTAGGCGGTGGATTCGGTGGTAAAGAGACCCGATCAATTCAATTAGCTGGCTTATGTGCTACAGCTGCAGCAAAGACGAGACGGCCCGTTCGGTGCATGCTCAACCGTGATGAAGATATTGTAACTTCGGGTCAGCGCCACCCGTTCTACTGCAGCTGGAAGGCTGCTGTGACCAAGGAAGGAAAACTCCTTGCTCTTGATGCGGATGTCTATGCCAACGGTGGTCACACACAAGATCTTTCCGCAGCAGTCGTGGACAGGTGTTTGTCACACATTGACGGAGTGTATAATATCCCCAATGTCCACGTCCGAGGTCGTGTTTGCAAAACGAATACAGTCTCAAACTCCGCGTTCCGTGGCTTCGGTGGTCCGCAGGGCATGTTCTTTGCCGAGAGCTTTATGTCGGAAATTGCAGACCACCTTAACATTCCAGTTGAAAAACTACGGATGGAGAATATGTATAAACCCGGTGATAAGACCCACTTTAACCAGGATCTCAAAGACTGGCACGTTCCATTGATGTATAAACAAGTCCTGGAAGAGAGCTCGTATATGGAACGTCGGAAAGCCGTGGAAGAGTACAATGAGAAGCACAAGTGGTCGAAACGCGGTATGGCCATCATTCCAACAAAATTCGGTATCTCCTTTACGGCGTTGTTCCTGAACCAGGCTGGAGCCCTCGTTCACATCTATCATGACGGAAGCATTCTCGTTGCCCATGGTGGTGTTGAAATGGGCCAGGGGCTGCATACTAAAATGACTATGGTCGCGGCAGAAGCCCTAGGCGTTCCCCAGTCCGACGTCTTTATTTCCGAGACAGCCACAAACACAGTCGCAAATACTTCGTCTACAGCTGCGTCTGCCAGTTCGGACCTCAATGGCTACGCTATTTTCAATGCCTGTGAGCAACTCAATGAACGTCTTCGGCCTTATCGGGAAAAGATGCCGGGGGCACCCATGAAGGAACTCGCGCATGCCGCTTACTTTGACCGAGTCAACCTCTCCGCTCAGGGGCATTATCGTACGCCGGATATCGGCTATGTTTGGGGTGAAAATAAAGGCCAGATGTTCTTTTATTTCACCCAGGGTGTGACAGCCGCCGAAGTCGAAATCGACACATTGACTGGTGATTGGACCCCGCTACGTGCCGACATCAAGATGGATGTCGGCCGTACCATCAACCCTTCTATCGATTATGGACAAATAGAGGGAGCTTTCATCCAGGGGCAAGGTCTCTTTACGACAGAAGAAAGTCTGTGGCATCGTTCCTCCGGACAGATTGTCACCAAGGGGCCTGGTAACTACAAGATACCCGGGTTCCGAGACATCCCCCAGGTCTTCAACGTTAGTCTTCTCAAGGACGTTGAGTGGGAAAACCTTCGTACAATTCAAAGATCACGCGGTGTTGGTGAACCACCACTGTTCATGGGCAGTGCCGTGTTCTTTGCCATTCGTGATGCTCTGAAAGCAGCGCGGAAGCAGTACAACGTTTGCGAAGTCCTTAGCTTACGAAGTCCGGCCACCCCGGAAAGGATTCGGGTCAGCTGTGCTGATCCCATTATTGAAAGGGCAAGAGTATTGCCCAAGGAAGGGGAGGAGAGCTTCTTTGTTGAAATTTGACCCTTGAGATGGTAGGTGAATCATCTGTCATGAGATTTTATAACATAATGGTTGGGGTTGCTCACAGGACTGAGAGAGACTTAGCTTTTAAGGATGTGCTAAACCTATCCGTTTTTATATGAGGTATATGTACCGCAGCGCTTCTTTTCTTTTCATTGTGTGGAATATTCATACGCATGACATTAAGTACTAGTAGCATGATAAATTAGGCATTCTGGGATACTAGTCAAGATGTTTAGCAAAGTGCGTGATTTCGTAAACGACGATAATTGCGGAAATCATCCATCTACTATACTAAGTATGTAGAGGGTTGACGTATTTCTTTGATAGTATATAAAGTTTGGTATTCAGGAAGAAGAACGGCAGATTATGTGTGACAATACAGTGGGTTTATCATGGGAAAGGAAGAAGGGGGATGACATTTCTTGAGGATATACCCGTATATCCAACGCCGCCAACAGGTGCTCTAGATTTGAACAAACAGAAACAAGTTGATGAAACGAAAAGCAAACTTGAAATCACTGGATCTTAGTATCAAGCCATCGCGTATATTAACGTTTCTCGCTGCCATATTCGACATAGCTACTTCCACGCAGATCAGACCTCCCACCAACCTTGAGTGCCCTTTGACCAGCATACCCCATTTTCTCGTCTTCATTAAAATGACCACTCGCTCTGGTGACAGGCGGAGTTTTCATAGCGACTTCATATCGCGGAGCTGGATGTGACGCGGCATTTATATTATTAGCCAGCGGGACATCAGTGAAGCCGCTGGCATCTGGATTGTGGTTTATAGGAGCTCCTCCTCCCTCGCCGCGGATCTTGTCCCGGCCCCAGAACAACAGTAGTGCCCGGATGAAGCCGAAAAGGAAATTGATGATCCATACGGCCATTATGCAAGCCGATATGATAGCTTCCGTTCGGATGCCTGCTTGGATCTTGTTGAGCACCCGCATGACGACTTCGGTAATCTTATTGGACGTCTTGTCGCCCGGGCTGGCAAGGAAGCTGTCGGATGCAGTTGTACTGTTGTTGATGCTTTTGTCGGCGCCGCGTGAAAGAATGTCGTTGGGTACACGGGGAAATTTGACATGTGCGTGGTCATGGGTCCATGTAAGGCCTTTTTGGACCGTTGCTACCTTCAGGCCGATCAAGCAATTGAAGACGTCCTTTAGGGGCTCGTAGAGAAGGGTGCCTCCGAAGGTCTCGTTGAGGACCCCTATCGTCTTGTCGACGAAGGCGTTCAGGGTATTGTTCACGGCTGTCGTACTGGTGTTTACCCAGCCGAGAACGTTGTTGTTGATGTCATTGCTCATGCCATCGATGACTCCGTTGGTATCGTTCGCCCATTTAGCAGATGTGTTCTGTAAAGAAGTGACCACCTTCTGGGCAAATTCGCCCACTTCGCTTGATAATTCCGGCACTGTTCCTGCAACAGTCTTCAGGAGCAAATATTGGCAAAGGCAGGAGAAGAGTCCAGTCAGGGCAAGACACAGGACGAATAAAGCGGCTGGTGAGGTTGCGTACGCAATCGCCCAGCGCACCAATATCTGCCTGCGGCTGTTGCTGAATCTGCTGGCTGCTTTGATACCTGCACCTGCCGTGTGTGGACGGGAAACAATGTAAACGACATCCATTGGATCGTGCGCATCCTTTCGGACGATCTGCGAGCGCTCTTTCATGGTGCGCCAACGACGCACCTCCTGCCAAGCCACTGGGATACAAGCAATAGTTGCGGCGATGACTAGAACAGCAAGGAAGATCTTGCGAGCTGTGATGAGGATTTCCGCGACCTTGTTAAAGAATGAGTTGATCCCGTTGCCTTCATCGCAGAAGGTTAATTGTTCCTTTGCAGGAACCGGCAACACCGAACGGTCAAAGGTGTAATTGCCCAAAGACCCATTGATGAGGCCCTTGACTTCCTCAAAGGGAAATTTCAAGACATCGGTTACAAATTTGTCGACCTCATCGAACGTTGGGATTGAGCTGTTGATCTTATTGATAGCCTGGTCGATGGATCCTGGGAGATGGAGGCCCTTCAACTCGTCGACGTTCTTTGAGATGTCGAGCTTTGGCACTTCTTTTCCCCCGAACGCACTAGAGACTTTGTTGATTCCTGACAAAAATTTATTGAGGCCACCCTCGAAGGTCTCAACTGTTTTGCCAATATCCTCTCCAATAGTATTGATAGTTTTGTTCAAGAATTCCGTGGTTTCTTTTATCACACCGAGCGCGGCTTGAGTGCTACCTCTGACTACCATCGTGAATAAACAGAGGTATGTTTGGTACATCACTTTGATGAAGAAGATGACCAGCGCTTCGACTCCAGTGATGGTGAGCAGCAACATTGATATGAGGCCATTGATCGCCGACTCAACTCCCGAAGCCGTAAGCTCATTCACCCCCCGTGACAAGTAGTGGGGCATCGAAGCCATTGAGCTTCCCATCGTCTCAACAGAGGTGCAGGCGGATTGGGCTTCGCGCTTTGCTGTGTCCATGTCCGACTGGATCCCAGTTGCCGCTATCAAAACTCTGGCTAGGACAAGGAGTAGTAAGATCGTCCAACGGTTGAGCCATACTTGTGATAAACGAGCTCGCAATCCAAGATATGGCGTAATGCCATCAGGGTGCAACGGTACGGCACGCCCAGGACCGTCATTCGGATCGTGGGCACCATACGGCGGGAGTAGCGGGAAGATAGACCGACCAGACCTCGAAAACACCATCTCGATGTACCGATTCACAATATATGGGTGGATTCTCAGACAAAATTGACGTTGTGTAGAAGATACAGACAGGAAAAGTGACGCTTGGCTGTGGCGTTGACAGGATTCTACTATTCAGGAGCGAAAGAGACAGAAGTATACCAAAGAGGATGGAATGCCGACCAGCAGCAACTTGTTTCATGAAACAGAAAGCCAATTAATGAAAAGCCATAGGACAAAGCCGTATATATTGCCGATATAGAAGAGGGATATGATGATAGGGAAAATGTGTTGGTATTATGCAAAGAATGGGACAATAACTCAATATAATAGATTCATCAATAAAGAAGGTGCTCACCTTTATTATTATTGAAAGACCCATCAAATTATCTGTGACTTTTGGCAAAACAATCCTTGAAGTGAATAGGTGAATACAACTGGTGAAAGCCCCCATCTTTGGGAATACACAGAATGGCAATGCACCTCATGCCATACTAACCGCGCAAAAGCTATGGGGATGAAAATAGAAGCCTCCAGGTACAGAAAATTAGTGGTAGATTCTGCAGGATTTTGTTTCATCTTGTGCATGACTTACCCAGTGGCTCTTCTCAGTGGTTTCTCGAGAGCGCTGGCAGAGAACCAAGATTAGTCCTGGTCGAGGCCGGCGCTTAGAACCCGGCATTGTCCACCAATCTTTTGTTTGCCGTCAACCGCTGTCAAACAATGCGAACTGTTTCTTTCTAATGAAAGACCCAGGGTCCTTGATTGTGTGGAGCAGTGGGGCATTCAGGATGAAGACGAGTCGTTGTTTGTTGCCTTCGATATTTGCGACGCCTCTTGTTCGGTCTGGCGCCGAGATACCAGAGATCGGACTGTGGTTTTAGCATATTGACTGGATAGTACTAGCTAATCGCTTCACAGCCGATAAAGTGGATTCTGGTGTTACTAGTAGTATTTTTTTGTTAAAAATAAACACGGCTGGGTAGTAGAATTATGATATGTGAGGAGGACAGCTTGAAGTTGCTTGAACTTGAAATGAACTTCCAGTAGTTTGAACTTCAAACTTATAAATCGATGTAGAAATCTTACCGCCACACGTGATAAATATTTATACTACTGAAGTCACGGTACTCCTGACTACCTGCCAGGACTTACTACTAATGTACGGTAGTACTCTCTGGAGATCTTATAGTAGACCACTTGAGAGGGAACAGGAATATCCTACTAGTACCTCTGATAATATCCAATATATAAGCCATTCTTCAAATCCCTGATACTCCACTGGTTGATTTGTGCACCACAGTTCCTACTAGTGCAGACTCCTAATAATCCATATGAAATCAGTAGGTAGTAACATGATAGTCCATGAAGTACAATCCAGAATCTCTCTTTGTTCTTAATGAATGCTGGTTGTTTGTTGGAATAGTCCAGCAGAAATATCATCAGAAACTATACAGACAACTCGTATTCTGGAACCAACTAACCAATACTGTCATCATGGACACAGTTCATGTCTCGGCGACACAAGAAAGAAAAGAAAAGAAAAAAAAAAAAAAAATTCAAACATTCTGTATTGATAATTGACTGACACAACTAACACAATTCTCAACCAGCACTGATCAAATACACTTATACCCCAGAAGCTGTGAACAACAGCAAATGGGACACTTCTGGTCTCGATCAGCCTTGGAGACTGCATATAACAAGTCACAGTGATCTTCTCTATATCCAGTTAGCTTCAGAGCTTCAGAGGATGATGTTTAATTTTTTCTAATACTTCGGAGTATCTTAAAAACCACTCTTTTTACGACAATTCTTTCGTTCAAGGCGGTTAAACTGGCTTGTCAGGATGGGATCATTTGCAAGATCTGCAGATCATGTTGCTTCCTCAGACCCAGAACAATTTTCAAAAGACATAGACTCAGGGGCAAAACCAATCAGTCCAAATAGACGTGAGGAAAATCCAGACTTGCAATTGGACAGAGAGAGATTCAGTGATGGAAAGGTCCAGGAAGTGCAGGAATTTGACAAGTCTTCTGACTTCACTGCGACTGATTCTGACAAGAACGTGACAGCGAACACAAGTCAGGAATCTCCCGATACGCGTGCTTCTTCTTTAAAAGGCGAGATGATCCGTTGCTCTGGTTAGTTTGTCTACTCTTGGTTTTTCTTTTGTCTGATTTTCCTTGAACCATCTGGTCCGGTATAGAGAAATGCTAACCAAATCTGCACATAACAGATGACAAACAGCGAAAAGCCCTTGAGAGAAAGAACATTCGTACAGAAGCTATCAATTTCATACGTGCTCGGACCCAGGCTCGCCTGGCCCGCATGGAAGCATCGTCGGAGGGAGTTTTGTCCAGCCAAACTACTGAGCAATTTCCGTCTCCCAATAGTCACGAGGGTTGCAGCTTGAATCTTCCTCCCAAAGTCCCTATTGAGCCGAACATTGCACCTACCGAGACCATGGAGCCTGCACTGGCATCTAAGAAAAAGAAAAAGAAGAAAGGCAAGAAGAAATCCAAGAAGCAGGTACCTCTCGACGTTGAGAAGGCTGGATCTTTCAACAATCAAGAGTTCATCCAGGCGGGCCCAAGTGACTATGTGCCGAGAGTGCAACCATTAGATGAGGGAGCAGGTATTACCGATAGCCCAGCTTATTTGAGTCGAAGTGAGGAACCCCTGGAGCCCAGCCCCTCCCCATCCACGCATCCAGCGCCATTCAAGAGCGAGCATTCAACTTATACCACACAGGACATGGGCTTCGTCGTTCCTCACGTAACCCAGGATAAGAATGACCCTCAAGTCAAAGAAAAAATCACCACCCAAGCTCTTGGAAGTTCCACAGAATGCAGATTGGACATTGAGGATTGTGAGCGGACATACAGGGATGTCCTCCTGGGTATATCGGATAGCAAAGGCAAAAAGCGAGTCTCACGTGTAGACCCAACCACAGGCGATGAGATAACAGAGCATAACGCTACATTCCATGCACATCCAAGTCTGCTTACAACGGAAGAGTGGCCACGCATCAAGGAAGAGACGCTGGCTGAGACAGAGCCACATGCTAGTCCAGAAGCTTCTTCTTCGGTCAGTCCAGGAAAAGATGAGGAGCAATCAAGCACCGGATCGCCCACTGGTGCTCAGTCGACGCGTCTTGGACCCTCTACACGTAAGAGTAGCAAGATCCCTTTGAGGGATAAGCTGCCTCCTATACAAGAAGTCTCAAGTGAGGCGGTGCAGGCTTGTCCCCATGATAAAACTCCTTCTCACCATACCAAGAGAGGTAGCATATCTGGCGAGACGCAAAGCCACCTTACATGCACACCAACGTCCTCCAAAACCACCTCAACAGGTTGGGCCAGTGCCGAGCCACAGGGAACGCCACAGACTGAATCGTCCGAGATTGAAACGACGGGGACAGGCCACTGCCACCAAAAGATTTCCATCAACACGAGACCGGTTGCTACCTCTGAAACTAGGGGAAGTCATGCACATCCCTCATCATCGGTGAGCATTGAAAAACATGGCTGGTCAGCCACGCAAAAGTGTATCTCGACCCTAAAGCCAGAGGGATTTTTCTGGCAGCTCGACAGTCATGGATTTCCCTGCGCAAAGGTAGGATGCGAGAAGCGTTGCAACTTATGGGACGGTGCAACCGTTATCTGCCCTCGATGTGGGCCATTCTCAGAGATCCGCTATTGTTCCGAAGAGCATCTAGTCGAAGACATAAAGTGGCATTGGCTGTACTGCGGACAGATGACCTTCGAGCACCCTTGCCGGGAGAATTCGATCCCTCGCGATGTGAAGCACGGACCACCCCTGGTTCCTTGCCTTCACCCTTATGATACGCCTGAGCGCCATCGTCAGGCCGTTTACTTCAATGCCAAGGCCGGTGGGGGTGACTATTTCATCTTTTCAGACTGGGCCGATTTGGTGGAGGCTGGGCTCCCAACGAACAACTCTGAAGTAGGGTGTTCAAGCCGGGTCGTCTATACAATCAAGTTCGACGATACAAATGAGAAGGACCGGTTCCGCCGTGTTCTCGCGACATGCCTCTTCAGTAGGTTGGATTCCTTGATCCACCGAGAGTATACATGCTAATTGTAAATTTCCCTGAAGTGACCATTGAAGTTACCGAACTCGTGGATTATTTATTCCGGCTGATTCGAGACAAACTCCGGTCAGAGGCTGCTCCCATGGAGCTTGACAACGCGCTCACGTATCAGTTCCATGAGGAATTTAGGGTAACCATACAGCCGCATATCACCGGAAACAGACATGCTTGTATGACGGACTGGGATGGAAGGAACCGCCGTCACTGCCAGGATACTGTCTGTCGGCGCGAATACTCCCGGGTGCTTGGATCCCTTGGGGGGAAGGGCCACCGCCAGCTCATTGATCACTTGGAAGGTAGCTATTGGATTCTTCGAGCGGCGAGAACCACCCATCCCAGCGTAACTGACGCCAATGCGCGTATGCGTGGAGAGGGATTCAGCGACGTCGCGGATGAAGATAGAAGAGAGTTCCGCCGGGGTGCAGGATGGGATGGTGCAGGGACAGGGGATATGGAGATTGAGGGTATTAACGATGATTGACTTATCCCTCATACGGAATGGATTGGAATTGTTGTAATTTAGAGTCTGGAACTCTAGATGTAGCTGTCATTGTGAGCAGCTGACACCGTTTCACTGTTTTGATCTTGGTGGTCTCTTTTGTATGTTTCTAAAATTGATCTCCTATTGATCACATATTAGAAGTGTCCAGGGACAGCCAGCTTTCAGGGGATCGGAAAAGTGGATAGAAGAGGTTTCCAGAAACTGCTTGACGCAGATCATTGAAGGGGAGATTTTGGAACAGTGAAAAATACCCTGAAAAACAAGAAAAGAAGGGGGGGGGGGGTGGGAATGTATTTTGTCCACTCTATCCAAAGTCCTCGGTTGAACTTCACTATGTAACCTGTCACGAAAAACCTAGGAGGCATAGCTTGTTGCTGTTATCATTCTCCGTTCTACACCAAAAAAGCTTTCGCTCTAAGCATAACTTCACTGTACAATATACTTCTTCAAACCGAGCAGTCTCTCCTTGGCGGTATCCAGGACATCGTCGCTCTTGCATACGGCAAACCGGAGATAATCCTCCGCAATATGGGCATTGGCGTCAGTGTAGAACTCGGTTGGAGGAATCGCCGCCACGCCAACCTCATGAATAAGGAACCAGCAGAGCTTGAAGTCACGAGGGCGGCTTGCAACATGCGGAGGGAATGGGTAATCATCCGGCAGCTTCACTGAAGACATATTTGCGAGAACGAAGTAACCACCCTCGGGGTCAGAGTACTAGCGACATTGGTTAGAAAGCCATTGGAATAGTTTGCGGTTAGGTGTCTTGTTTTTGCTAGAACATACCGGAATGTTGAGCTCGTCAAATACCTGACAAAAACGCTCCATCTTCTTCTGCATTTCATGGCGGCTCTCATCCCAGAAGCCAACTTTGTCGGCTTGCTCAAAAGCAACAGCTGCAGCTTCCTGGAGGGGAGAAACGCTACTGTAGCAAATTCGCGTGTGTGCACCAGCCACGTACTTGATCAGATGCTCTGGGCCAATGAGGTAACCAACACGCCAACCAGTAGCGTAGAAGGCCTTCCCGGCTGACCCCACGGTGAGAGTGCGCTCGTAGAGCTCAGGTGAGAGCGTGGCAATCCTGGTAAAGGGTACATAGTAGAGACGGTCATAAACCTCATCAGAGAGGATGATGAGATTGTGCTTGATACAGAGCTTGCCGATTTGTTCGAGCTCATCCCGAGAGAACACCTTTCCTACCGGGTTGTGGCTATTGTGGTCATCAGTAGTCGGCTAGGACGTGGTCACTAGGACAGCAACGCTTACGGTGAATTTAACACCTAACGAGTCAGAAAGAATATATCAGGGGACATGAAAAACTCGCTTACGATCATTTTCGTCCTAGAATTAATAGTGTTCTCCAACTCCTCGAAGTCTATCGACCATTCTGAAGCCGGTGAAGTCCTTGTAGCTCCATCCTTGGGTGGGTGGAGAGGAACATATCGAATGGTGCCACCGGGCATTTCAATGTTGCTGATATACCTTTTTGCTTGGGTATCAGACCCGTGCCCGTTCCGTTGTCATATCATGGCTCACTCACTGGTCAAAGAAAGGCTCGAAGATAATAACCTCATCACCAGGCTCAATGAAGCCCATAAAAGCGCATAGCATTCCTTTTCATTGTCAATCAGCCAAACTCAACCTGTATCACACCATAATTGGTATTAGAACCTTCATTTGCACCGGTAGTGATCGTGACTTCGGTATCCGGGTTGAGCTTTCGGCCGAACGATGGAGAATACGCATCCGCAATGGCTTGCTTGAGGCGAGGACGACCCTGTACCAAAGTAAGACAGCGTTTGGCAGCATCAATCCCCTTCGATCAATTTCATACCTTGGTCGGAGAGTATTGGTTACATTCAACTCTGTCGAGAGCCTCCTTTGCGGCATCAATTGCAAACTGAGGAGGGTTATAGCCACTGGGGGAGTTATGTTATTAGCAAGTCAAGTCATTCATTCCCCGACCAAGAAAATTTCACTCACAAGAATCCCTGGCCCATGTTCACAATAGGCTGAACAGGGGAAGCTGCAGCCGCTTCATTGACAATTGACCTGGAAGTCAATTGGACCGACCGTTAGTACTACAACAACGCGTCTCTCCCAAGGATTAATTAGTAACTCCATACCAGACATCTTGTCTTTGGCCAGCGACCCGTTGAGCTGGCCGAAAAGGGTCGGCACGAGGCGAAGTGGTCGTCATGGCTCTGGCGCGGGGAGTGAGAAAGTGGATGTGACGTAGGTTTAGTGGGGTCTTGAATCTCGCGAATGCTGTAGAGAGATTAGTATAGTAGCCAGAAAACATTGGTGAGGGAAAGACCGAGGTCTGAAATGGTGGGAGGAGAAAGGACAGAACATACTAATAGGTAGTAGTACTAGTGATGATTTAAATAAATATTCCATCACGATTCAAGTGTCATGCTAAGGTTCCATGCATAGTACGGAGTAGGAAATTGTTCTTTCCATTTTCGGTCCGATATGGCGCCGCTTTTTGCTTGTGAGCAATTCAAATTTATTTATGCTAGTGTACCAGGAGCCATTTATCCTGGTTTCGGAGGGATTCAATCATGATCACTAGAAGATACGGAGGGAAAGAGCCGCTTAATCTTTGCCATACCAGCATCAAAAGGACGTTCCCTATCACTCTGGGAGTAGTCACGTGAAATCCTCATAAAAGCGGCGGACCTGTAAAGAAGAAATCGGCGCAATTGCGTGCTTGTACAGGCATTCAGGCATTCAGGCACTAAGGCACGAGGGCACGGAGGCACGAGGGCACGAGGATTACTCAGAAATTGACACGAAACTCCACCAAAACGCGTGAGATCACGCGTCATGGATACTTTGGATATACAATTACAGCCTGTACCCCGTACTCTGTACTCCCTACTACTAAGTACTTGAAGTACTAAGTAATAGGAGTAGTACTTAGTATGGACGACTGCTATCGCATTCCAACACCCCGAATCTTTTCTATTTATCGGATAATTTAAAGCACTATGGTGTCTTGTCCGATATGCGCAAACTCTGTATCGTCTCTCAAAATCAACGACCACATTGACTCCGATTGTCAAAACTTCATTGATGAGCCGACATCCAGCACTGGGGACCTGACATCCTCTCAGAAGGCGCCCGTCCCCAGCTTTTTCCAACCTACCTCTGCTCGAAAAGCATCCGCTCAGTCTAATCTGCACCCCGAATCCTCACCTTCGCAGAATGTTAATCGCAAGAGGCCCTCGGTCCCTGAAGCCGACATACCATCAGATGACAATAATAAGATCAAAAAGGATGCCGAACAGCAGATCAAGAGGCCAAAAGTAAACGCATTTCAGAAGGCGGCGCCGCTAGCAGAACGCATGCGGCCTCGGACTCTCGATGAAGTCTGCGGCCAAGACCTTGTTGGCCCTCAGGGCGTCCTTCGCGGGCTCATTGAACAGGACCGTGTTCCAAGTATGATCTTATGGGGCGGCCCTGGAACAGGTAAAACAACGATTGCGAGGGTGATCGCCTCAATGGTAGGAAGTAGATTCGTGGAGATCAACAGCACCAGCACGGGAGTTGCAGAATGCAAAAAGCTATTCTCGGACGCCAAGAGCGAGCTTAGCCTGACAGGAAGAAAGACAATAATCTTCTGTGATGAAATCCATCGCTTTTCCAAGTCACAACAAGACGTCTTTCTGGCGCCGGTAGAAAGTGGGCAAGTCACTCTGATTGGTGCTACAACAGAGAACCCTTCTTTCAAAGTCCAAAACGCGCTGCTCTCCAGATGTAGGACTTTCACATTGTCGAAGCTTACTGATGAGGATATTAAATCCATCTTGTACCGAGCTTTGCAGGTCGAGGGGCCAAATTATTCGCCATCTGCCTTAGTAGACGACGATTTGATCAGCTACCTCGCAACTTTTTCTGACGGAGATGCCCGCACCTCTCTCAATCTTTTAGAGCTCGCTATGGATTTATCAAAACGCTCAGGGATCACTCAGGAGGAATTGAAACGGTCTCTGACCAAAACCCTTGTCTACGATCGTGCAGGCGACCAACATTACGACACCATTTCCGCCTTTCATAAGTCCATCCGGGGCAGCGACCCGGATGCTGCCCTATATTATCTCGCTCGCATGATTCAGTCAGGGGAAGACCCGCTGTACATCGCTCGGCGCCTGATCGTCGTGGCATCGGAAGACATTGGGTTGGCAGATAACAGTATGCTCACTCTTGCTATCTCCACCCATACAGCCGTTGAAAAGATTGGGCTTCCAGAAGCGCGGATTAATCTTGCACACGCCACCGTAGCCATGGCACTATCTAAGAAGAGCACTCGATCCTACCGAGGCCTCAACAATGCGTTCGAAGCATTAGCGGAACCAGGCGTTGCTGGGCTACCGATTCCCATTCATTTACGGAATGCCCCTACTCGACTGATGAAGGAACTAGGATATGGAAAGGAATATAAGTACAACCCGAATTATCTGAATGGTGAGGTCGCACAAGAGTACCTTCCTGAGAGACTTCGAGACCGGAAATTCCTTGAAGATCTCGATCTTGGTCATGAGATTGATCCGGATTTCCATGGCCAACGTTGACTACGTCCGCATTGAACGAGGCACTGGCATTGTCCATCCATGCCGCACCAGAGCATGATCACTGACGGTCCCCATTTATGTAAATTGATTTTGGACCTGATATCCAGAACCGAGCTGTAAAAGATCTGTAGAACAAGTAATCGAATACAAATAGTGACATAGAAATTGTGGTCGTTAACTAAGGGATTGATGAGGCTGAGTAACAGCAACTGGCCAACTGGCCAAGATAAACAAAACCTCCACCGCTTTAATTCTCCGCGTCGCGTCTCCGCAGCCCAGACAATCAGTCACTAATTTACAACACCTGAACAATTTCCCTCAGTACACTCAATAACAATTGTCACCTTCACTCCTCTGACTCCTCTGATACCTTCCTTTCACCGGCGATCTCCCACCGTGGGATTAGCCACCATGGCGTCGCAAGGGTTCGGTTCGCGCTCATTCGCCTCCACCAGACTGCCTGACCGATCCGTGAACGCCAATCCGACCCCTTTCGCCGCGTCCACCTTCTCCCGTCAACGATTAGGAGCTCCAGGACCAGCCGACCAAGGAGCCGACGCAGTGAGATCTTCACAACAGCCGCCACAACCCCCCGTACATTCACAAACCCACGGCCCATCACAGGACCCGAATCCCTTGAGCCGATTAACAGAGGAGCAGCGAGAAGAAATCAATGAAGCTGTAAGCACTCCCATGAAACCCCTATTTCATTTCAGAAAAAGAAAAAGAAAAAGAAAAAGAAAGAGCTAACAAAAAGCTGCAGTTCACCCTCTTCGACCTCGACCGCGATCAACATCTCGACTACCATGAACTCCGCGTCGCCTTCCGCGCCCTAGGCTTCACTCTCCCGAAACAAGAGCTCATCTCCCTCCTCACCACCTACGGCGTCCCCCGTCCACAAGTCCAGCAGCAATCCACAGCCCAGCAACAACAACAGCAACAACAACAGTCCAAGGCCGCTCCCGCCACAAACCCCCAGCACCCGTCAAATCTGCTCATGCCTCTCTCTGCCTTCCAGGCCGTGACAGCGCTGAAGATCCTGGAGCGCGACCCCCGGGATGAGATTCTGCGGGCCTTCGAGCTCTTCGACGAGGGCGGGAAGGGGTATATCGACTTGGAAGATTTGAGACGAGTTGCGCGAGAGTTGGGCGAGACGGGACTGGAGGAGGAGGAGCTCAGGGCTATGATTGAGGAGTTTGATTTGGAGGGTGTAGGCGGTGTTACGAGAGAGGCGTTTGTGAGTATATGCTGGCAGTGATTTTACCTTTTTTTTTTTTTTTTGTTTTTTTTTTTTTTTTTTTTTTTTTTTTTTTTTTTTTTTTCTTCTCTTTTCCTTTCTTTTCTCTTCTCTCTGAGTCTCTGTTGGATGTTCCTCTTGGGCATTGGATGGGCGCCTATCGGTTGTGGGATTCCCCCTCTGGATGAATTATATACGATTCCATTATTGTCTTGCTTGACTGTTGGCGCATATTTGCCGTATCATAGACGAGTCTTAGCTGTAGATACGAAGTTACTCGGTCATATGGTAGAGCAATCAATATATCTTGTATTGTCTGACGCTGAAACAGTGCCGGTCTCAATTATATAAGGACGCTATTCTATGAACCAGTCCAGTAGCAAACATGAAAGGAAAGAACCGCCAAATCCTGAGATTTTAAGCACCGGGGAAGAAATAGGCGTGGGAATTCGGTATAGAGCAAACAAGATATGTCACCACGTTTTTCATCTAGGTGTCACATATCCGTATGTATACTTGCGCCGGAGCCAAAAAAGAAAAGAAAGATATATTAGAAAGAATGCCAGAATGCAATACTCACAGATTCGTCATGTAAAACTCGTATCAGATAAAGTGCAAAATGAATATATGAGAACAAATCACTCCATTATGCATATCGAGGTGCTTGGTTACCATATGCTGGGGGATGATATGGCGGTGGAGGTTCCACAAGCCCTTGATAACCTCGCGATGGTCCATTGGACCACTGATTCATTGGAATCGGTTGTTGCATCGGACGAGCCCAGGGTCCATACGGACCAGCGGGTGATGGGACCGGCTTTGGACTCGGTCGTGCCCGGCGACAGCGGTTAATCAAGCACCACAGTATTGAAAGCACAAGCAGGCCCCCTACACCAGACGCGATGCCAATCACCAGTTCCTTGTGTTCGTCAATCCAGCCCTTGATGCTGGAGCCGTCACATTTCCCGTTCTTACAATGGCCACCGCTTCCACAAGGGGTACCGTCCAAGAAGTTCTGGTTGACGCCATAACATTGACCCATGTTATTGGAAGCGCAGACCAACTCACACGATGAGCCCCATGCAGAACAAGCGTACGTCTCGTTGCTATGCAGCAGGCTGCCCATAACGGACCGACACTGATAATCCCGACTAGTGCACTGCCCACTGGCGCATGTTAGGCCAGATGAGGAATTACCACACTTTGTTCCATCTTGCTTAAAGGAGTCAGAAGGGCAGGTACTCGACGTGCCGCTGCACGTCTCTTCCTGATCGCATTCGCCACGGCTGGCTCGACAGACAGTTCCAGCAGAAGATAATTGACAACTCGAACAGCAGCTGTCATTAGCATCGTCACATACCGCGCCGCTCTTGAACTTGCACGTCTTGGCGTCACAGCATTTGTTGTCTCCGCAGGACTCTTCCCCACCACAGTCGCAGTCTTCGCCCGACTCAACAATGCCATTTCCACATTGATGACCGGTAAAGGTGGTGACGCCCCGATTGTCAGACAGACAAGTGGACTTCACGCTATTACGACCCAACGCTGAGCAGATGTTTCCGATTGTACATTGCGAGAATTCTGTGATATCTGTGCCCGTGGTCGGGTTCATAATATATTGACCCTTTGCATCGCAGGAGGACGAAGTCAACGGGCAGCACTGTGATGAAGCATCAAGGTTCTGTCCACAAGTCTGGGTATCACAATCATGAACCGCTCCGAACGTGTGGCCCGATTCATGCGCAAAGATCTGCCATCCACCGCCTGAAGAGCGGACAACAACGTTGGTACCACTGACCGCATTCGAAGCATCCTCCACAACGTCTGCATTACATAGCTGTCCAAGCCATGCTAATCCAACCTCACTGCCGGTGGGGCAGTTGCTCATCAAGGTCCAGTAAGCATTGGTATCCTTCTGCTGCCCACGCCACTTGGAGAACTTATCCAATCGGGAGGAGATATTTCCCTCAGAACATGGCATGTTCCATTCCGCCGAAGCAGAAGGGGTATTTGGACAATCCTTTTCGGTGATGGTCAGATTGCGTAAGCCGATGGAAATATTGAAAGACTTCTCGTAGACGTTGGATGCGCTGTTGACAGTATTTATAATCCACTTTGTGGTGGCTTCTTTATTATCAAACGAACCGGTAAAGCCACAGTCCGTAGCAATACCGATCAAAGCGACCTTTTTCGTGCTCGGACAACCAGATTTATCACCGATAGTCGACTTCAAACTCACACCACCAGTATTTCCCGATACACCACCAGTGTCAGACTGCCGTTTGCTGAGCCCGAATAACGAATTTAGAGACGTGGTACCCCATTGACTCATATCCTTATCCACTTGAAGAATCGGGTGTTTAGGGTCGGCATTGAAACTAAGCTTGTCGGCTTGACATGACGAGGAAACGGACAATGAACGCTTTAAGTCGGTATGTAATTGCCGGATCATATCGGAGTCTCGATAGAAGACCATGTAATCACCTTTCCGGTCTGGGATGTCCACATCTTGCTCACGCTTTTTTTCCAGGTACGTCGATTTCAACTCCACATGGTGTTTATCATCGTTGATGCTGAAAACCCCTTCAAACAGAGGCTCGGACCCATCATTCTTCAAGTATATCCGAGCCCAACCTACAGGATCCCACATGCCTATGCCTCTTCCGAGCAAAGCACGGCCTTTGAAGACCTTATGCTCATGTCGCTCAATTGGCTCTTCGCGTTGAATATTTCCATGGCGGTCTAGATACTGCACATATGCATCTTCGGCGAGAATATCATGATTAGGTTCGAGTTCTATTTTTATTCGCTGATTCTTATCGCGGAGGTTGAATGTGATATCGAAATGAGAGAGGTGGTCGACCCGGTGCGAGGGCGTATGAATATTGGGATGATCTAGAGTCGAAACACGTTGAATAGCATTTGGCTCCTGCGACCGAGCTTTACGGAGGCAAATGATTAGAAACCAACGCAGGTCAAGCAATCAGAAGAAAACTCGATGCACACCCACCTTCTACATGACCTGCGAGAAGTGAGATTGCACTGGCAGCAAACCACAGCGATTCTTTAAAAAACCACATGGCCGCCGGTGATGGCGAATAGCCAGGGTATTAATTGATTCCGACCGATGGATGAATAGTAAGAGAATGGAGTAAAAAGTCTAAAGATTCCCTTGACTGAGTAATATGAACGGCATCAGGTAACAACAATAGGATGCGAATTGCCGTTTCAGACCCGCTGGCCGAGTTTGCTATACTATTCCAAGGTCACTTCTTCCACTGTGGATGGCAGTCACTCTTCCGCGAAAACCCCCGGTAAGTAGGAACAGCCAGCAATATGCAAGCGAATGATAGGGGGGCCCTTCCAGGCAGCAAACAACCGCCACTCCTGCGAGGCGCTTGGCTGGGGCGCAGCCGTCTTGGCGTATGAAACGATGTGTTGTTGCCGTGAGAATATACGGAGTACTGAGCGAATGTGGTGAGGAAGACGGGGGGGAGGAAAATGAGAGGGGAGGCAGAGAGAAATAAGAAGAGAAAAGCGAGCGGATGAGGTTGTCGGGGAGATAAGAGACCCAACAGGTGATGAGATGAGAGATTTGGCCCTTCGGAGTCGGAAGTCAACACAACTACGGAGTACCTACTCCGTAATACCGAGAGAAAGAAGTTTGGGGTTGACTAGACTAATAGGTATCCGTATATTGAGAGTGGATTAGGAACGGTCCCTGGACGGGTCAATCTTCAATTGGTTGTAACCAGCGGGGTTGGATGGCGCTTACTCTAGAGTCTGTTCAGTGGCTAAACTTTTCAGGCCGACATGGAAAGAAGGGAGCGGAGTTAGTGTTGTAGTACAGAGGAAATGAAGACATTTCCGAGGAGAGTCATGACTGGATAGACAAGGGCTTCCTACCACGGAGAATTCCAAGTTAATACTCAGAGTCCGGAGGAGCTGAGGAACGAGTGGTTAAAGAAAGAGACACGAACTTGAAGGTTGCCTGGATCATGTGTCTTGGCGGTAGGCCAAAAAAAAACAAAAAGACTAAAGGACCAGCCCTACTACGTATTCGGTACGATACTTCAAGACTACGTATTCATCTAGTAGGCATCAACAAATTTTTCGTTTCGTTTTTTTCTTTCCTTTTTTTTTTTTTTTTTTTTCCTCGGTTATAACCTCGGGGTCACATTTCTAACTGGTCTGTCTCTGAGACTATCTAACAGTGGAAAGAACCAATCGCTACATCCATGGTACTGTTACAACCCCCTTCACCTAACCCCGATACAACACCAACTAGGAGGTACTCTAGTAGTAGTCTGAATCTAGATCGATTTGATGTCTCATTCTGTGTCCGGTGCAGAATGATACACTTCATGCGCAACAAGCGCAAAGTGTGGAATTAGCGATCCACAACTGGAACATGCGACACAGGGCATGTCCTCATCCTCGTTACTTTCCTCCCAGCCATCGTCATTGGGGCTGTACAGAGACTTATCCAGCCTCCCATTTACCTGAGAACCACTAGGAGGATTATCTGACAACAGATTGGAATCACCGACATCTTGTCCATCAGCTTCCGGTAAAAATCGTTCCATCCCTGGAACAGAGAAGTCTGGTCTCATTTCCTGCTTCTGGAACATCTTCTCGATATCTTGCCCATGGCTCTGCTTGCGTTCCCCAGCCGCCTCCACCATGTTTGTCACGGCGATATTCAATAGACGGAGGTTCCAACCAGCGTGCTCCGGGTGAAGTTTCCGGAACATGGAGATCACAAGTTCATACACAAGTTGCTCCGCCAGCGCATCAATACTTGCATCCAACTGAAATACATACTGGGGGAGCGGTGCTGAGCGAGAGATCCGATTGAAGCTATGATTTTGCGTCCCGTTTGATGTAGGGGGTGGCCGAGGCCGTGTTGACAAACGAAGAGTCCTCGGACGAGCAATCCATCGAATATTAGGTGTACCTCTAGAGACTGGGTCTTGAGATCTCCCGCCGATTGCTGGGTCACCATCGCAATCCTGCTCAGTGAGGTCCGCTCGCATCCGACGTATTAGACTAGCCGCCAAGGAGACCAGCTCTTTTCTAACTTCTTCGGGGGTGTTCAAGCACCCATACGAGTCTTCGATGCTAATCTGGGTCGGTAGATCTCTAGCCTGAAGAACCTCCGAATTATCTACACCATGTATTAAACCCCAAATTTTCCTCCCAATCCCTTTCGGAGACCCAGGACCGCCTAGAACCTGATCCAACAGCACCGGGCCCATGCCAGGGAACAAGCGAACATGTCGGACAGTGACGGCGTCATCCTGGGTCATGACAGAGGCATGCGAGTTTGGCCTTGGCTGAGCATGACTATTGATGTAGGAAGTTAATTTTTGAGAAAGTTTGGAGCCAATACCAGGGATTTTTCTTATGTCCTGGGCATCGAGGAAGTTGTGGACATTGCTTTGTGCGCCTGGTTCCGCCGCAGTATAAGGCGGAAGAAGGGTGGTCTGATTATTAGGCTTATTAGTATTTCCCACTAGTTTGGCGAGGATTTTCGAGGTAGAAATGCCCGCCGTGGCAGTGTGTCCCTTATTTTCTTCCAGTTGTGCACGTAGGTAGGCTGCCAGATGAGAAGCAAGAAGTAATTTGATATGGAGCGACGGGGGGCCATTTTCCGCCGGAACAAATGACCAGGCAGAACCCGATGCGGCGTTGGAAACGGAGGGATAAGTTGAACCATGGAACTCAGTGGCATCAAATGAAAAACCGAGAGTGGGATCCTGCCGGTCGAGATGAAAGAACGCATGTTCCAGATCGTGTCGATTCAGGAGATCCACATTGTATGTAATCATGTCTGTGACATCCAAAAACAACTGTTGAGAGAGAGATAAGACTTGGATATCCACAAACCGTGGGTGTGGGGTGGGTGGGGGGGGGGAAGGGAACAAAGAACAGGAATCAAATTAAGAGGTAATAAAAAGAAAGAAAGAAAGAAGGACACACCTCATCGAAGCCCAATTTTTCCACTTTCCCGCTCCAACAGAAGGCGCGGAGGAAACGGTAGAGATTCTTGGATGCATCACGAAATTTTGTTAGATCTTCGCCGAGCACGATGACAAGCTCTGGACAAATTTGCTTGGCTTCCTGAATCAATTGCAGCTTGCGTAATCCTCGTCTGCGAGCTTCATAGTTACAGGTCACTAGGATCTGCTTCTGCTGAACAGCTAACGGAAGGGTCTTCAGCACCGGTTGCTCTACCTCGAAAACAGAAGCGTAGAAACAGTCATAGTCCTGTTGTGGAAACAATCAAATACATGGATTCCCGGTTAGTTGGCTGGCGTCGTTCTCTGAACGCGACGGACTTGGACTGACAAAGTGGATAATGAGTCGGTGATCATCACGGGGCGGAGCCACAGCCATTTTTATTTTACTGTATAAGTCAACTGCAAGTCACAGCGAAGGATTCTGTTGGTTGAAATAATAAATTGCAGTGATTATGACTATCATAGTAATAATAATAGTACGGGTAGTAGCACGACGGAGTAATCATAATAATAATAAAATGATCAATGATAATATTATCATATTAAGAATCAAATCTTCTTTTTTTCTTCTGGGTTCCATGAGTTATTTCAACAAATAGATAGCCTCAAAGCAGGATTCATGCATCCATCCATGAGTGCAGGTTGATCATTGGAAGTTGAAGTTTATACTGGTGGTACTCTGTAGGAGTATTACTGAAATCAGGTGATTGGCTGAAAAGGAAAGATTTGGATTCCACCTACAATGGTGGATTGGACCGATAAATCACGGGATGGAACCGGAAGATAAGTTTATCCATACATTATAGTATCTACTACGGAGTACTAATCTACTAGTACAGAGTACTTCACGACTAGTACCTAGTAGGACACTACTCTCTAGTCCCTGTACGTACATTTAGTACTTATGTAGTACTTACATGCCCCACTTAGCCTCGTGTCCAGACAGGGAATCTTTTTATAGCATCGCAAACCATCCCATCCGGTGACAAATGACAATACCTACCTGAATGCTATAAATATCCATCATTGCCGCCGATTCCACTTGTCCTTTAATCGTCCCAAAAGAGGGCATGTACTCCATATGAAGAGAGAGAGAAAAAAAAAAAAAAAAAAAAAAAAAAAAAAAAAAAAAAAAAAAAAAAGAAACCCACCATGGTTCAGATCAGGAGATTGAAAATGGATTACTTTGATTGTTCGAATGGATCAGCCGCGTGTTCAGAACGGAAATTAGACCATGTAGGTAATTTTATTATGATAAATAAAAACTGAAAAAAAAAAAAGGAAGGAAGGAAGAAGAAAGAAGAGAGAGAAAGAGAGAGAAAGAGAAGAGACTCGAGAGACTCCGAGTCTAAACTTCTAGTTCTGTTTACATGAGCGGATCCTTCCTTCAACTTGTTGGGTCCTGACAAGAATAGTCACAGCGAAGTGCTGATGCGGCGTCAATAGTTTTATTTATTTATTATTAGAAGAGTTGTTGCAACGCTTGTGTGCTCCGTACGGTATTTATCATCTCCATTTTGAAATTAATTTCTTCAACAATCCAGAACCACTACGGAGTACTTCGTAGTACTTCAATTCGAATTTGGTGGTGAAGAAATTTATTATTATTATTATTATTATATTTTATTTTATTTTATTTCAGAAAACTACTTTAATACTCCGTACTTATACTTATTAGATACCCGCCGTTGGTGATCTGCCAAACCCCTCCAAATGTACTCTTCCTAAAATAGGAAACCCTCTCTGTGGACTCCAACAATAATTCTCCTCTTTTCTTCCAACATTGGAACACTATCCACCATTCCTCTTACACCTTGGACTGTGATTACCTTTAGTCTGATGCATTAGTTTGCCTCTTATTAACTACTAGTACGGAGTACCAATCTTTTACATCACCTCAATTCGAACCCGTTCACCTTATCAAGAAAAGATAATAGTCGTTGGAGTGCGGGGCGGAGCTAATCCTCGTCATTTGGCCTCTGGACTCACTTCTTATTTGTTTCTCTCTTCTTCGACACCATTTTGTTCCTTCTTCCCCCCCTCTCTCTCTCTCTTTCCCTTGAGCTCTTTTGCTGAAGGACTCATCGCCATGCTTCTTGCCCCCATGCACCCGCCAACGTCACATTATCCTCCTTCCGAAGCAGGTCGTACGGCTTCGCAGACAGCGATGTCCAGTGTCAATTCCCAGTCTTCACCATACCCATCGACAGTTTCCCACTCAAATCTGTCCTGTATCATGGCATCCAATGTGACGGGCAACCGACGTCCGACAATGAAACCAAAACTGACCCTCCAAACAACATCACTTCCAAGAACATTTGGTAGTTCTTCGACGGGTCTGTCTCTTTCGCTTGCTGCCGGTCCGACGGCGTCCCCCACCGTCCGCAACACCTTTAAGAATGCCTATGAAGTCGCAGTGCCACCCTCGGCCACCGCGTCCCCCTCAAGATTATCTAATCATCGGTTCAGCAAGCCTTCTTCACCTTATACCACAAACAACCCTTATCAACTTCCTCTTGGGGTGAAAAGCATTCTTCGCAACTCGCCGTTAGAGCCAACTTGTAGGCGCCGGGGCTCGCTCGCTGCGAACGGGCCCAATGGAGGACCGGGCTCACGCCGTGTTTTTTTCCCCGCTAAGAAACAAGTAAGCTATCGGCAGCCACTGGAAGAGGAAATCCAAACCGTGCGCTATATCGCGCGCCACTCCGATCTCACAAACCAGCCGAATCCCGAACCCCACGAAGCTAGGCCCGAGGATGAATCAGATTCAAGCACTAGCGCTGAGCCATCCGATGCGAGCATGTCGGATGACGATGCAGAGCCAAATTCGCACAATGCCCCCCATCATTCATTCGGATGGAAGAAACGGAAGCACCTGAGCGCGGAAAAGCAAATCCGGGCAGTTGCTTTACTGGATGGAATCGAGAAAGATGGTACCTCCACTCCGCAAACGCCATGTCAGGGCCGTGTCAAACGTCGCTGCGAATGGAGATGGACTCTGGGACCACTAGAGATACGAAATGGCAATGTTCAACCTTCGCAGTCTGAAGACAAGACAACACCCAACCCAGAAATGGCACCCAGTATATCGCCTGCCTCCAATACAGGCACCATATCACCCGACAACGAAGATGACAGTCCGAGATCTTGGGTCTCGAGCGCCACCTCTTTGTCCAGCATCTCAGAGCAAAGTTCAAGTCCAAGTTCATCCGTCGCTTTAGAGATCGTCGCAACTAACGATAATTGCAAGAGTAACACAACTCACGAAGCTGAACGAGCGCATGCAAATCCAGTTCCATGACGAGCGATGATGGAAATCAAGCATGCATTGATGAGTTAAGATTTCCGATTATGATTTATGCATATAGAAGGCATGCGAACATGGGCCTTTCAGCAAATCTCTTCATACATACACATGTTCATATATAACTGCAAGTTGAGCTCGGGTCATATTCCAAGAGCATTATTGATTGATTGATTGATTGATTGATGGAGTCGTTGTTTACATTGGGAGTTCCATGAGAAAGCCTTTCAATGCTTGTTTGATACCAACAAGATTGGCCGCATGATGTACATATATACCTACCTACCTACATATCCAGTACTACTTACTATACTATACTAATAAATATTTACGGTGATATTGGAGCATTGTTCTCAACTGGACTAAACATTTGAGTAACCATCCGCCGAGCTGAGTCTCTTTCAGACGTTTTGTCATACACCTTAGTATACTCTGACTGTGTACGACTTCGTTGAGATCTTCCTGCCACACGAATACGATTGCCGATCAAATCGTATTAATAAAATAGAAACCATGTGGACTTTCGAATCCACATGGCGTAATCAGGCGTTACCGATCAAGTATAATCTGTTTCAAGTGGTGCATACGGAGTACCTAAAGGTACTTACTGTACCTGACACATACAACAAACATTGAGAAACCACCCTAATTCATACGGTATTTGCAAAAACATCCTTCCTTACACGATCATGCAGTGTAAGCCCTAACACAGTACTATATACTATAGCCAAGGGAAACGCATAAACCCCCATACACCATTCAAGAACCGCTCCATAATTCGTAAGAGTATTAAGCTAGGAGTCATCTACAACGGGTACAGTAAGCACAGATGCACACAGACATTAATTGCCAGTTTCAGTCTCAATATCCGGCTCCCGCCCCGTCAGATCGCCAGTGAATCGCTTCCTCACCTTCCGCAGCGCATACTTCGCCTCATCACGCGCAAAGACCGCATTTCGAGCGGGTTTCCATTGCATCAGACCGCGCTGCTGGCGTTGCTCACTGCGTCGATTGGCCTTTTTCGTCTGCTTATTCTCTTGACACGAGCTAGCTAGACTATCCTGTGTGCCATTCAAGGTGGAAGCTCGTTGCTCGGTTTCCTCGGTTGTGGACTCGCTGGATGGGGATTCGTCCTCGTCCTCGGGATGTGCAGCCTCTACAAAGTGACCATCAGCGGAATGTGGTGGCTTGTCGCGGCCAGGTTCGGTGACGTTTCCGTCATTATCCATGAGGGTGCTGGGGTCTTGGCTAAAGGCACCGCTCCAATCTTGTCCTTGTTTGTCAATCCACTGACGTCGTTCTTTGGGCTCGGCATGTTTCAGGACGTCCCGGCCGTCGACCAGTGATCTCTCGTGCATTTGTTCAACTTCTTTTGGAACGGAGAGAGAGACGCTTCGGGAGCGTACGCCTTCGGCGATGCACGCTTCCCATGTCTCATATGTTTCGCGGGAGTGATTGTCCACGATGTACTGTTCGTGGGATTCGTCGATGCCTGGGGTAAAGCGGCAGTCGAACTGGAGTCGGCCGATGATTTGGAGGTCTTCTAATCCTGGTTCTCGTTTAGCTTCCCAGTTATCTTCCGTGATGTAGTTCTGGGTAAGTCGTCTCCCATTCTTCGTTGACCAGAGTGGAAGATCGACGGGGGTGTCTTCGTTGTCTACCAGGTGTTGAAGCCAAAGAACTGCGTAGGCTGCAGGACTACGTTTTCCTGGTGTGTAGAACTCAAACACAACTGGAGATCTGTAGCGGTATTTTACGGGGAGTCGGATGCTCCTGTCAAGAGATCCTTGGGTCAGGTTGAAAGACGTATCCTGCCCTTCGATTGAAGACACGTATCGTGGGATTTTGCCAGTGCTGCCACCCGTTCGTAGCTTGACCTTGGCTCGATGGTTAAAGTTCTTCGTGATCATTTTGTCCGAGGCGAACTCGAACGTACCGACATCCCATCCAAGCACGTTTAGAGGTAGTTTAGTTTCAACGTGTCGGAAAAGGACTGAGATGCGGATTCGTCCAAATCCAATACCACCATCAAGAGGATACCATCGGGTGACCTGCGAGCTTGTTTGGAGAATGTCTGATAGTTTAAGAGGCACCAATCCCAGAATCGGATCATGCTCTCGATACCGTTGATCTCTGACGGTCACTGTGACTATGGCTGAACGCCAGTCTCGAACAAATCGCTCAGTGCCTGCATTGAATATGGGTTTCGAGCTGACGGCTTTCGGTCGGGTACGGTAAACCTATAAATTTACCATGAGCTTTGGTCTAAGGTAACCATTAGTGTCATATGTGGGACTAGAGAATACCAGTTGATCATTCAGGATAATCATGCAATAGCTAGTCGGCAAGTCTCCTCCTTGTTCTTCTGTATTTTCTCCATATGGTTTCGCTGGCTCGTATTCCCTTCCTTTCCGATACCGACTCCCCTTGATATTAGCGAGTTCCAGGTTCACGATTTGATGAACTACAACACTAAGGACACCACTAGGCCAAAGCGGATCCGGTGGGGTGTGAGTGATCGCGTCCTCCTCCGCATTGGTGATGACTCCTTTCTCATCTTCGAACTGTGGGTTATCCTTGAGGTTTTCTGGTAAGTCGTTCTTCTTGCCGTCGGTTCTTAGCTCTGGCCGCAATTTTGGCTTCCCAAAGAAGCCAACTTCCCAGTGTAGCTCACCGGGCATCTCGCTACCTTCGTTAAGGCCCTGCAGCTTCGATACTTGGGGGTACATCCGGGCTGGATGTTGTATCATCTCACGGATTGGCAATTCAACTTTGCCAACGATGTCATCTGCCGTATTCCGGTCTGAATCCCATAACTCAACGCTCAAATTCTCATTGGCACTGATCAGTTCCGGATTCACAAGTAAAGCGGTCGTTTCTTCCCAGACCGGATTTAAATCGTCTGTAATAACTCTTGTACAATACATAGGCTTGCCGTATTTCGAGAAAGAGAGGTTGATATACGGGTCGCTACCGCCACCGTAACTACCCCGTCTATCCTGCTTGCTCAGCCCGATCGCGCGATGGATGCGAATCCACATGATACCCAATGCTTGAGTGTCCTTGATAATATCGTCACCTTTGAGCATCATACTGAGATCCATTGTCATCGATTTGGGTGCCGCAAAGAGACCACATGCTGTACCAATGGCATAGTTGACGAAGTTCGAGATGAGCGGGAGATTCAAAATATTCACACCACTTTTAACCATTGGCATGCACCCGGCTTTAATATGAGGAATTCCAACAAGACTAAACGTCATATCCTTCATGAAGGGTGGTTCGGGCATCAATTGGAATCTAATCCGGACGGTGCCGACCATCTCACTCAATTCCACAAAAACGGGAAAGGGAACTCCAAAAAGGCCTCTAACACCCAGGTAGAAGACTAACTGCATATGCATGTTCCGGGCTTTAGACGAAGCAGTTTGGCCGCTTGGTTTCGCATGGTAGGCAAAGGAAGCTTCTATGTTGTAATAGCTGCCCCCCTCCTCCATAGCTGCGGCTTCTTGAGGGTCTTTGTTCTTGAGATTCTCTTCGCGGACGTTCTCTTTGAGGTGCTGTACGTGCTCATCGGGAAGATTTCGCAGGCTTAGTATCCGCAAAGGGTTGTTCCCTTGATCAATCTCAGCAATGCGAACATTCTCGATCACCCCAGGTGCAGACGCCTGCATAATATCCTCAATAGTATCGGCAATAGGCGACAGCATGTCAGGGTTTATCAAGCCCCAAATAATGCTGAGGAATGAGTTCATCCACTCGACAGACTCGGGTAACAGATTAGCAATGGCCTAGACAGTGAATAATCAGCATCTCTGGTAACGCTACAACGATGGCAAAGAATTGGCGTACCATTTGCCCTCTAAGTTGCTCGCTGCTCCATTCCATCTCCCGGCCACTCCGAATGACTTCTTGTACCCACAACCACACACCACTTACAATGCAGACAGCCAAAGGAAGAAGACCCCATAGCGACCCACCAAACATCCGACCCACGAAGAGAATCCCAAACACGATCCCTATGCAGAGTCCAGTCCCTCTTCTTTCTAGTTGGTCGTACATAGGCTTGTAGGAGATGGATGGGGTTGGATGAAAGAGAATATTTGTGATCTCTCCATGTAGGGGAACATCGGAAGTAGTGCCCTCTGCGATGGGATCCGGGGGTGCCGTAATATCCTGATTTTCTTTGTAGTCCTTGAGGCTCTGACTCGGAGAGGTTCTCACATCCTTAATTTGTGCATGTATGATTAATACAGGTAGCCTTCAGAGAAGTAATTCATGCCGAGACTCACCGTTGGTTTTCCAAGATTGGCATTGGGAACCACCAGCTACGATAAGGATTAGCGAACCGCTGCGATCTCCTACTACACCGGCAGAACGAGACACTATGGAGAAAATACCTTTGGATTCTTCACCACTTCCATAGAATCCGAATCTTGATCCTCGACCTCTATATCACGACCGGTTGTGGGGTCCGTCACCATTCGGGTTTTGCCCTTGCCTGGTCTCTTTCTCCGTTTATGAGGGCTTGCATCTCCGCGGGCCTCTTCTTCCTCTTCTCTCGCCGTCACAGCCGCCTCATGGACTTTTCGGTCTTCTTTGTCCTTTTCCATGTGCTCCAAAAATCTTTGGATTGTGGGGACTGGGTTGTGTGTCCCATAGTGTTCTCCCACCTGGTGGTGTTTCGGAGAGTCAACCCCGGCATTATGTGATTCCATGCTGGCAATAGATTGATTGGGAGTGTTTACAAGCATGAACTAGGAGAATTGGGAAGTAATAAAAGTTGGAAGACTGTGGGTGGTTAACCAGGGACCCGAACTCTCATTTTATACTGGATACCGGGGATCACGGAAAGGAAGAATTGATTTAGTCAGAACAGATATAAAAGGGTATTTTAGTTAATTCACATTTCCGTGAGTGAGAGGATCAGCAGCTCTAATGAATTAATACCTACTATTAGTAGTTGACAGTCAGTACCTAAGGTAGTATCAAAGGACAGTCCAGGCTTACCATAGAAGAACTATAGTACTATATACGTCATTGTGGAGGGTCAATCCAAACCGTCAGCCAATGTTCAGTGGAGTTAGAATTGTATACGGAGTAAATAACCCGCAAACAAGAAATAAGAGTTGCACTAGAAGTCAGCCATGGAATGAAATTGAATCATGAACAAGTAACTTAGACAGTGATGATTTAATGTATGATTTGGTTTGCAATCTTTTGGAGATCTTCTTATACCGTGACATACTTGAAATACCATTCTAGGATACATAAGTTGTCATGAAAAATACCGAAGAACTTGTCGCACTCTGACTTTCTAAGAGATCTCAAAGGTTTTGATACTGGAGCTACTTCCAAGTTCTTGCTGTCATCAGAAATTGGCTGTAAAACCGCTTTGTAAGTTTGTAATGATCGTATTATTTAGCTATTCCAGAAAAGGTTACAAATGTATTACTCATCCAAACAGCCACCAAATAGGAAAGCCAAGCCCAATACCTTACCTTACTGGTCATTACCTAACCTTGAATCAGATTCATGTTGGCCGAAAGACCTTCAACCACATCATACTTCTATATTGGAAACATTGTGCCAACTCACTAGCTAGTACTTGCACATTCTGCGCATTATTTTATAATTTCATGATCTATTGCAACATCCAGGAAGCAAGAGTCCAGTTTGACGTCGATCAAAAGAGTTATTTCAACAATCATGTCTTCCGCAACAGAGTCGCCAGCCCAGCGAGCAGCCCGCCTCCGACGCGAGCGTCGTGAAGCTAAAATCAAGGAAGGTGGTGCAGCGCGTTTGGATAAGATTACTAGTCTGAGCGGACGGACACCCGCAAGCAGTACGGACTAACCTTCCCTTCTTTTGTGCGCATGTTAAATCTATCAATGCCCTTGTCTGGGGTCCGAAGAGCGAAAGCTAAACATAATACTATAGTGCGTGAAGAAGCATCCCCATCGCCATCTCCATCTCCTCAGCCTTCTGCATCCGTGTCGTTAACACCGGAAATGGAAACGCCTGAGGTGCAACCAGTGCCAGCCCAGTCAACGTCGAATCCCGAAGCTCAGTCCCCAGAAAACCTACAATCGCAACAAGAGTTATTTCGCGCTTTGCTCCGCCAAGAGGGACCGTCATCTTCTCCGCCGGGACCTGAAGAGGATGATCCTACACTAAGAATGCTCAATTCCTTGATGGCGGGAATGAATGGGCAAGATCAGGGCGCTGGCGGAGCCACCGGCGGGCCATCACAAGCCGAACTCGTGTCTGCTCTGGGACTCCCCCCCTTCGTCGCGGACCTGCTGGGAGCTGCGACTAGGCAACAGACCGATGAGGAGAAGAAAGAAATCCGAACCTGGAAAGCGCTTCACGTACTGTTCGCGGTCGCTGTTGGAATCTACTTGCTCGTGCTCATCGGCACGTCAGTTTCAACATATGGAAGCCAGCCACCCCCCCCTGCCACTGCACAGAACCCATTCGTTTACTTTATGACGGGGGAGCTGGTATTGACTGGAGCGAGGTTAATGTCCAAGGGCCGTACTGGAGGGGCTGCGGGAATAATGCTATGGTTTCAACTGTTCCAGGACATAATCCGTGACGGCAGCCTTGTAGTGTTTTTACTGGGAATGGGCGCTTGGTGGAATCGTGAGTGGGCAGCATACTAAAACATGAGTGATGCTATCAACAGCTACAGCTGTTACTGTTATAATTCCATTATCTTTGGATATTGCATTGTAAGCTGTGATGGCACTTGTCTGTAACGTGATGTCAACATGGAGAAACTACAACCTTTGTTCGAGGACCTGTGAATTCCCTGTTGTGGTTAGTTTTGCCGTTTCAGGAAAGGCATCCCGATGTCCATGTCCGTACGCCGTCTTGTAATCACCGATACTCCGTACTGTAGATGAGTGGTTTCAAGCTCCAGGACATAACAACCTTAGGGATAGTGCATGTCTCTTCTAATTTGTAGTGAGTGCTTCATCACTCTTCTTCAATAAGCAATCATGGGACGGTTTTCACGTAACACATTTATCTGCACTAAAAGATATTTCACTTTGCCCTCACGACGCATAGCCTGTCCACAACTTAATTCCTTATTCCTTTCCCAGCGCAGGAGGATGTCCTCTATTCAAATGTCTCAGCCACGTGTTTTTCCAGCTTCAGGATTTGATATCTTAGATCCGTATGAAATATTCGAAGAAGAAACTCTTCCTGATTACTTAAAAGAACGCTACTATCCAGTTCATATTGGTGAAGTTTTCCAGTCCCAATATCAGGTTGTAACTAAACTCGGCTTCGGCTCGTCGTCAACCGTATGGCTATGTCGCGACCTATGGTAAGTGGGTGTAGATAGATATTTTCTTAAATATAAGCTAATATAGCAGAAGTAATGAGCGTTATCTAGTGCTGAAAGTCCATGTTCGGACTAGGCGGCCGCTTCCAGAGGTGGAAATCTCGAAGCATTTGAAAGCGATTCATGATATTCATGGTGGTGAAAAGTACGTCCGGCTTGTACTTGACTCATTTGAAATATCTGGACCATGTGGTGTGCATACATGCCTCCTGTATCCACCTGCTGGCATTGATATCCGCGATTATATACACTGTCTTGAGGGTGATGCCTTGCCAGAAAACCTCCTTCGGCCTGCCCTCCGGCTGGTCCTTATTGCGGTGGACTACCTCCACCAAGCCAAAGTCATTCATACCGGTAAGAAATAACCCGAGTATTAAAGCCTATTGGTCCCCCTAATTCATTATAGATATTCAGCCGAATAATATCCTTCTTGGCATTGATGACGAGTCAATCCTTTCTGAAATGGAAGAGGATGAGATTTCCAACCCTGCTCCTCGAAAGCAGTTTTATGATCACACTATTTACGCCACTCGTGCGATGCCTCTAACAAGCGGCGAACCAATGCTCGCCGATCTTGGAGAGGCGCGACTAGCTGAAGGAAATCAAACTGGCCTCATCATGCCAAGTGTATATAGGGCACCAGAAGTAATGCTGGGCATGCCGTGGGATAACAAGGTCGATATATGGGCTTTGGGTCAGATGGTACGGCTATCTATTGAACCGTATGGTATCTTCTAACCTTGTACGTGGTAGGCATGGACATTGTTCGAGCAGGGGCATCTTTTCAGAAATCAACCTCTTGAAAATGACACTCAACATACCCAACGCTTTGCAGAAATGATTTCTCTTCTGGGGCCACCTCCAGTTGAGTTTCTTAGACGAAGTAAAGAAAGTCTTAAATTTTGGGACGAGAATGGTAAGTGAACTTCAATTTGCTCTGGGAAATTTGTAAGACAACTCTTAATGCTTTGCAGGTAATTGGAGGGGGTCCGTAGAAATCCCAGAGCAATCTCTAGAGAGTCGTGAATCTCGACTTGAGGCCAATAGCAAGATGCTTTTCCTCCGATTTTTACGGAAGACTCTGTGTTGGTTGCCTGAAGAAAGGCCGACCGCGAAGGAGCTCTTGCTGGACGAGTGGTTGAGAGGTGAGGATTATTAAATTATGATACATTTCTTTCATTCTAGTGATCAACTCACTACAATATCAAGTTTATAGCAAAACAATAAATTTACTAACCCATAAAGCCATCAAAATTATGAATTTCTCCTCCCATTCCTATAATGCTAGGGAAACGACTTTTGCAGTATTCTTGACATGAATATGTACTGGTTTGCCATCGGGGCTGAGGTATAGTACTCCATATATCTGACAAGACAAATGCTCAACCATTCTAGATATGTTTTCGCCATTCCAAGCCAGAAGTACATACAATCGTTATTTGCGCTAGCGCGGCTGAATCTGACCGCCCCCCCTTTCAGTTTGGCGCTTGCCCGTACCCCGGACTGATTCTGCCGCCCTTGGCTGCAGGTGCCTTCCTGCGAATGACGTTATTTACGGTCATTTTCTCCATCCTCTTGTTACTCTACGTCCTTGTCCGCTATACGGAGTACACTATTCTCGCTTCTCGCACTTACTCCTGCTTGTGAAGTGGTGTAAGAGGAACAATAGCCAGGTCGCCGGCTACCTGGAGGTACATCGCCGCGGCGGTAGGGTCTCCCCTCGCCTCGTGAGTATCGATCAATCACTACAAGTCTTCCTGGTGGCTTGACTGTCTAGGAAGCAGCTAACCGGCGGTTTGTATCCTAGGAAATCTTTCTTTAATACGGAGTACAGAATTTTAAATACTGACATATAGATAATTAAACTGTATTAGAAGATATAATAATCAATTCACAATTACAGTACATTTAATAGTGATTTGAACTTTGAATTTAATAATATTTTTACTACAAAAATCAAATATATTAAAACATCACCTAAATCACCTCTTTTTTCTAAATTTTCGAAATTTTCGATTGATTTTTGTGCATTTTCAGGGTGTTCAGTTCCTGACCCCGGTTTGGATCCGTGCCAACGCCTCTAGTAGGTACTACTCCGTAGACACCATAGAAGTGGCTCGGAGGCCCACTGGGAGCGGCAGAAGAGTCTAGTCAACCGCAAGTTCGGTCAGTCGAGCCACTGCGCAAATTGCAGTGCGGAGTACTCCGTACGGAGTACGTTACACATGAGTTGCAATCAATGTTGATTGCGACTTACCTACTACGGAGTAGATAGTACGGAGTACTCCGTAGTACCAGTTCATATGTCCATATGTAGTGTACTACTACGGCGCTTATTTGCGACAATACAATGTACTCCGTACTCCGGGTGCAACTGAGTTTGTCTCCACAGTATGGAACGATTGGCATGCTAAGACTTACTATGTACATACAGTCACGGGTACCTAGGGCAAGTACCTAGTAGAGCCCCTGGTACTACTACTACGGAGTAGTATACATACTGTTAGTACGGAGTACGGAGTAGTCTACTACCCAAGGACTGTATGTATGTATGTACTAGTATGTGGCCGGTATGCCTGAGGCCGTGAATGACAGGTGATCTCTATCCATTTCCCCGACATGGTCAAGAGCAACATGTCTAGTCAGATCAGGAGACAGGAACAGGATGAATGGAAGATAACTTTATATAAACAGATACGATCACCATAACCTCGGCCTTTACCACGGTTACCTGACAAGACCGAGCTTCCGTGTAGCCGTCTCGGTAAAGTATCTACTGGCCAACTCTGGTAGGGTGCCAGAAGATTGTTAGATAGTGGACCGGTGAGTGCCAGTGTTTCAGGTGTATATCATTTCCTTCTAGGAATTCTGTACTACAGAGTATACAATAACTAATAGGAGCTGAGACAGGTGGTATTATCTTCCATACTTTTGACACCTCCTCTGTTCGCGACCTACCCACGATTGTTTTGGAACAGTACTACATGGTAATACTAAAATTACTTTCTAATGTTTGCTCTCCCCAAACTCTCTACAATATAGTACTAACATCGCTCCCTTTCATTATAATGACTCTGATATGGTCACCATAAGACTACTCTGTACTGTTTTGTCTTTCACAAGCCTGTGTTACCCACAAACTCCCCACAGTCCTTGGTGGCATAGTGGAGAAAGCCTCTGATCATATTTCGCTACTTGGCTGAAGCTTAAAGTCGATTTCTGTGATGATCAGATGGAACTTAGGTAAGAACAACAGACAATACCGACCCGCCGTGATCCGATAGAACGATCATACAAGAGTACTACTAGGTAGCATCCATGGACTCCGAGAGAAGACCGTGTAGATAGTATCCTGTCAAATAATTTAGTTGACTAAATTAATCTAGTCTACATAAAACTATTTCTCACTTGTCAGTTGTGGTTCAAATTGGGCTGTCAGCCCACGGCAGCTAGCGCTTTTATTCTCCTTGGTAAGTGATGGTCACGAGCCTACTAGTACAGAGTACGGAGTACCTAGTATTCGAGCCTTTGCTATTCCGTACTACAAGCATAAATATACTACAGGTGTACGGAGTACTCCGTATTAAGTTATTATCTGAACGGACTTCTCTCTGTTACACTGTGTTTGGTTATTCTTATTACAAAGGGCTACTAATTATTAACCTTGATCTAGAAAATTCAAATCTAGGCGCTACTACGCAGTACTCTGTATGAATTTCTAGATTGGATTCAAAAAAGAATCGCTGTCCTAACAGTCTACTGGAATGATCAACGATCGATGGATTATAGGATAGACCCGTAGACGGTATTGAGTTATCACGGTCTCAACAAGAATTTCAACATTACTGATTTCAAACAACATTTTCTTTTATTTTATTTTATATATATATCGAGGAGGGTTCTCCTCCGGATTCAGCAGCCTACTATTAGTATTTCAGTTATAACTACTCCGTACTACAAAGTAACTACTGTACTCCGTAGCTTTACCTTAATTAGAACCCAAAGCAGCAGTGACGGCGTACTCCCGTCCATACCGCCCGCAGTATAAATTAAAATTGGTACATACCAAGAAGTTAAACAACGAGAAAGTTTCCACCCCGCACTGAGCGATAAAGGTAATAACTTGAAGAGGTACGGAGTACAGTACTGTATGTACATACTAAAGTTCACCTGGGCAAAGTTACCACTTTGTCCATCGAGATTACCCCTCCCCTCGGCACATGTTCTTTGTGATACTTCCAACCAATAACTTAGACATGCGGGTATCCGATCCGCTGGAGCTGGAGTGCTACTGTCCAAAGATGACTGAGTCTCTGGATACTACTATCTAGTAGTCGGTAACTGGACTTCAAAACCTTATATACCAGATCCTTTATCACTGGTCTAGCCCGATGATTTGAGCATGGACCCCCCCCCAGGGCACTGTATGTACAACCAATAAAGGTAATTCAACATGTATCAATACTCCATTAGGATGCAGGACCCTAAATTTTTAGTACCCAAAGCAGAACAATCTCGATAATCATGACGGATCGTCGACCTTTCTTTTCCCCGGAGCAACGGAAAGAGAAGCTGTCAAGGCCTTGCAAGCCCCGCATGGCCGAGTCTAAACCATTTTCGACTTGCCAACCACGGGTGTTCCTGTACTGTAAGGAGTACTCCTTACAGTATGTATGTGTGTATGGATGTACATACATGGATACATCCAGACAGACCTAAGGTTTAAGATGGAATGTTTGCTTTAGGCTGGCGGTGAAAACTGCTGGGCTTACCAAAATTGTAGGGTTAAGCTCTGTATTATGTCTGTATGTATGTTCTGTACCTATTACTACTATTTACTTATAGGAAATATAATTATAATTCAATTAAATCTTTTCTTCTAATTAACTTCATTCTTTTCTACAAGTAAAGAAATATGTATAACTTTGCACGGAGTAATGGTGGTGGTATAGTGGCGACGGTATTTTTTTTATTTTTTTTTTTTTTTT